>VZTI01005245.1:1521220-1600388 GCA_013397865.1 Struthidea cinerea | reverse complement strand
GGTGTGTAAACAGGTTCTGGCTTTCCCTCGGACGTGTGTATAAAACAAACTTGAAAGGGACCGAGCGCAGTCGCCGGCGGAAGGAGCCAGCCTTCCCCGGCCCGCTTGGGCGGCGATGACAAGCTCTGGCGTGTACCTGACCCGTGCTGAGAGAGGAGGTGGCACAGGGTGACAGATTAGGGATAAGAGGGGGACAGTAGGGCGGTGGGGAAAGATGCAAGGGTCAGTGTTAGCAGTCTAGTTGGTGTATGTGTGCTCCTGGTGAAAACAAGGTACCAACTAATGGTTATTCTCGGTTTTAGGGTGGGTTTTTCTTGGTGAAGTTACAAGTAACTTTGTTTTGAAGGCTTTGTAATGTGGGAAAATGAAAATATGCTTGTGTAAGGTGTTAGTTGTTTCTGCTTATTCACATCTAACACAAGCATAAATTGTACTCATGCTTGACATTGCTGCTGTCTTTTTATCAGGGAAAAAGTTGTTTCCAACTTTGCACTGTTTTATCTCCAGGGGAGGATAAGAACTTTCTGTGTATCTTTCATGAACGTGTATATGTGTATGCATGTGACTTGAGTGTGTGAAGGAGACACTCCTGTGTGCCTGCACAGCAGCAACATCTGGTGCTGGTGACTGGCTGCTAGTCTTAACTTTTCAGCTGGGGAAAGAGAGATTAAGGTGATCAAACCTGCTGTCACATCCATTATTGGAAAATTTTATGTTTTGGGAAACTTGGATTTATTTCAGACTGTTAAGACTTGTGAAGACCTGTAAGAGCAAAATAATTGTTGAAGTTTATATTGCAAAGGCATCTTTCTTTCAACCTGGAAGAATTGTTGTGTATGTGTTGATGTATTTTGAGCTCTCTTATAATAACATATTAATAGAATAGAGCTCACAGAATCAAGTTTTGTGATCTTGAGCACGATGTATCTGTCCCATGCCTTTTTTTCTCTTCTTTTTGCCCCCAGCTTCCACTGTTGTTTATGTTGAGTATTCAGCTGGTATGCTAAACCTCAAGGCGTTGACTGCTTCTCGTTTTAGAAAGGGATTTGAATACTCACTTATCAAGAGCTGACTGACTTGACTTGCAAGTGTATTTCCGTTTCATTTTCAGGAAGCTGTTGATAAAGCTAAGAGTGTAGTAGTAGATAAACCTTGTCTGCACATCTCTTCTGGAAACTTAATATTGCTGTCAAAGTAGTCATTGTTATTGCAACCCATTTGTGTGTCAGTTCTATCAACAAATGAAAGAAAAGCCCTTGGCTAAAAAATGAAAATAAAGAAACCCCAGAAATTTCTATTAAAAAAAATGATTTGAATTCTCTGTAACAGGATCTAATTTTACATAATTGTTATTTAGTGGAAAAAATAGGGTAGTTAGTGTGTCCTGAAGTTTGATGCTAAAAAACTAAATGGCTGTTTTCACCTGAAAATCTTGGTCTTTACCTCAGTCACTTCATATAAAAATTCTATGTGCTTGCAGCGGACTGGTAGATCTCAGAAAGTATTTATGTTTTTTTTTTTTTTTATATTACTAAATGGATTTCTGTCTAGATAGAGATTAGCTTTGAAATCAGGAACATTATTGCTTTTTTAGCCTCTGCTGTAGCTTTCTTAATAATTACCCTAATATTCGTGTTGGTCTGTTGTGTAGTAATTGCTAAGTTGTAACCTCATTATGGCTTTCAAGGGGCCTTGTATCATAACTTCGTTTATTCAAAAATATCTTCCATCTCCTTCTTTTTACGGACTCAGGAAGTGAATAGAACTTAAAAATACACCGTAGTTGAATTAAAATAGAGGTTTCTATCACCTGGCTTTCTGACTTTGTCTGGAAGCTGAAGAGAAATATTGAATGGCTTGTTTTCCTATGAGGTAGGATAGAAAGTGCCCCAAGTACAGAATTTTGTTCTAAAGGAAGTAGACCCCTGTATCTAACTTTTTAAAATTATGCCTTCTTTAAAGCTCTAATGTGCTTGAATACAGATTCTTAAAAGGTACCTTAAAAAAAATGTGATCTTAAAAAAAAAAAGAAAAATTCTTAAATTCTTGGCAGAATATTTGCCACATTTGTTATGTGTTTATAAATGTTAGCTTAAATAGAAAGCCCTGTACCAGTTTCTATAGGAGTACAGTACCTCAGGAAGTCAAACCAATATTTTTTATGACATATTTAAATGATTGCTCTGTAAATGATACAGTTTTTCTCATTTTAAAAATTACTGTTAGTACAGTGTGTATGTAAATTTCAAGGACTGACAAAAGCATAGAAGTTGATGTTAGGTTAACTTTGCTTTATTTGAGCTTTTGAGACATAAGTAAGTAAAAAAATGTACGTGAGCATTCTGCTATACAACAGAAATCTGTTAAATTTCAAGCAAATACATTATGTCCTAGATGCACTGTACTGAACAATTCAATACAACTTGTTTCAGTTGTCTTTCCTGAATAGAATTGGCCTTTCCCCCCCGCCCCCATTTTTTTTTTTCCAGGTGTGCTGTAGCACATTAGGTGCAATGTCTGTGTGTGTTTCATTGGTCTCCTGACTCAGGTTCCTGGAAAAGCATATGAACACCTGAAAGTTTGTGTATAGTCTCATTGACTTAAAAGCACCTGCTCACGTGTTGATGGTTAACTTTGTGCATGAGAGTTTTCAGCATGGATGGTGTATTTTGACAGTTAACTATTCTTTTATTGAGCATTATAATAGCGTAGGAAGAGTTGTGTCAAATGAAAATACTGCACAGTGGGATATTTTAAATTGTCCTTGTGGAATTATTTTGGTTTTGGAGCAGATGTGTGTATACCAGCCATAGTCTGTACTAATCAGCAAGAGATTCGTACATGAGATTGAAAATATTTTTGTTTGCATATGCAAAAATGAAGAAGAAAAACCCAACCCAAAAGACCAAAAACCCAATCATAAAATGTTCATATTTCTTATAATTTACATTTTATCTTATATTTTTAATGCTCTCATAAAATAGAATTTTTTTGTTATGGTGGTGTGCACTCGCTCATCTTCTGGTCTGGTTGTGTTATAGGCTCCGAGTCAAGGTGTAAGTGGCTCTTGCCCAAAGGGGTTACTGAGAACCCCTAATCTGTCTTGCTGTAGCATTGGTTATCAGTAGCATTACAGAAAAGTGTGCATTATTTTTTCCCCCGATTTGGTTACTCTGCCATCTGATTGCTTTTTGCAGTGCTAATATGTATAATTTCACAACTCTGCATTTCCTAGGACGATTCCTTTCAGATTATGCTGGTAGGTTAAAATTTGATTATAATGAAGACTTTTTTCAGACACATCCTTCTCTTGTTAAATTGTAATGCAAGAATTGTTAGTCAGAAATTCAGTAGTAAGTAAACCATTGTTTCTTCCTGTTTTCCTTTTGATTTGGGATAATTTGTGGGAGGATATTTTTAAGTATTATTTTTTTACCACATGTCACTTGGGATTTTTTTCCTGGGTTTTTTTGGTTTATTGAGCTTCAGAAGCATTTTTAAAATCCTGCTTCCAGATTTTTTATGTGCTTGAGATCGATCAATGATGTTTGAATATAGTTTGCTGAGGTCAAGTTGTTTGTCAAAAGGTGTAGTGTATACAAACTGAAAACTGGTATAAATGCTGCTGTATTTGTGGCACATAAAATGGAAACTCTTACTTTGCATTGCTCTCGCTGAGCAGACAGTAATCCAGTGGATTGAGTTGGACCATGCTTTCTATCTGAGTTACCTACTGAAGTGATGGGTTACTCTGGGTAAGTCATTTAACCAATTTATAGCCACGTACTAGTCTGTGGTAAGAGGATAATTGTTTTCTGTGTTTTACTTGCCTGGTTCAAGACTTCTGTGGAACCACATACCAGTAGCAGTTAATACATGTAGTTAGCAAGAACAATGTTAACTACCCCCCCCCCCCAATGGCCCTATACCAAGTTCAGTAGGTGGCAGATGTATTGTTTATCCTTACGTGTTTCAGAATGGCATGTCCACAATATTTTCATTACCATGTAAATATGTGTGCATTTGGAAGCAATAGCAGGGAGTTTTCAGGCATCAAAAAGAGGCAGTCGGACTCATTACGACCAACTATTTTGAATTATAAAATGTTAATGTTTAGATTTGTAAGCAACATCTTGGCAAACAAGTTTTTCTAAGGCTGTCTTTGTAACACAGACAATGATAATGTAATATCATGTATTTTCTGTCAAAGGGTTGTAGGAAGATGCCTGTCCTGGTGTAAAATGAGCAATTAATGCTTGTGTCAGTGGACTGTGTATTTGTGTTGCGGTCTATATGACTCTGTGAGTTTTTGCTTTGAGCTTCAGTGGAATAGTATTTTTCCCCTTCCAGCTTACAAAAACCTTGCATTGTTTGGGGCAGAATGACTATTCCTTGTAAGGATTTTTAATGCATTTTTTATTTGAATTATGAAAACTATTCTTGCAAAGGAAGTGTTGCCAGAGAATTATAATGATGGAAAAAATGTCTGCCAACCTTCCTTCTGTTGCTCTGCTGTGTAGGGGACTTGTTTGGGTATATGCTTCAAATCTTTTACCATTCAGTAGTGATGAGATTTGTGAGAAAGTACTTGTTACTTATAAATACTTACTTTTTGAAAAAGTTATAATACAGGAAAAAAGCTGTGAAGCAAGTGTTTTATGTAATGACCAAGTACGCTAAAAAAATGTATAGAAGGTCATCTTTTGAATGTTTGTAACGTGTTATGATGTGGAGAAGTGGAAATCTGAAAGGTTTTCAAAAAGAAATCAGCTGTAAGTTATGTCAACTTTTGAAAGACTGACAAGATAATGAGTAATTCTGAATGTTAAAGTACCTTGCGATACTATGTCCACCTGTAAAACTGTTTGACGCAAAAAAATCTTTTTAATGACGTTTGATTGTTTATTGCAGTGTTGGTACTGGTCTTGATACTTCTCTGTATGATGTATCTTTTCTAACATGTCAAAAGCACCATTGTAAAGTAGAAAGGGACCTTATGTTGAAATCTTAATTTGTTGGCTTATTTTCTGGATGTGGATGCACATTTCTAGTAAGTTGATCGAGATCAAATTGGTTACGTTCAGCATTACACATGAGAGTAAGTCAGTATCACTTTTTATTTCATGGTGGAAGTTGAAGTAAATTCAGATCCCTTTGCTACTGTGGTATGGAGTTAATTTTAGGAAATGTTGACATTTTCAGGATGATATGTTTTGGCCAATAAATACATGTGTTGTTTCCCCCAATTTCCTGGGAGTTTAGTTGGGCAAGAACATCAATGTTGTGAGACATCTGTGTTGGAACAGGGAATATCCAAATTTCTTGCAAGGATAAAATTTAGTTTTCAGGAGTTCGGTGCTCTTCTGAGCTTGCCTTAGGTCAGTGTATGTTGTGAATAGCAGCAGTATATGGTTGATGGCAAGTAGTGTTTTCATTTGTATTAGTATTTTAATTAGTATTTTGCAAACTCTTAATATTAGCTGTGATCCTAATCTTGTGGTGTCTCTGAAAGATATGTAACTAGTTTAAATGATTTTTTTTTTAATGCAGCTGGCAGTTCTTTCAGGGTCTGCAGGGTAGACTCAGTTTCACACTAGTCTGAATTAGGTTTTATAGCAAGAGTTCAGCAAGTCTTGAAAACTGGGATGGCCTAGTGTACGTCTGGTTGGTAACCAGGGGTGACTCACTAAGAGCAGGCATCTTTAACTCCCCCTTAACAATGTATTCCAGTGTACAGCTGCTGGCCTTTTCTATACTAGTGAATACCTGCATCTGCCGAGTCCAATCAGTAAAACAAAACCATTTTGAGCAGTGTACTTTAAAACTTAGTAGACTAAAGGTACTTCACAGGCCTTGGTGATGACGTACTTAGGAGAGAGCCTGGAGAGGAGTAACAGAGGCTGCAAATGAATAAATGGTGGTAGTAAAATCTGTTGATAGTAGAATGTGCTTAATGGATTATTTTATGTTCGTAACTGCAAGAAACATGAAAAGTTAAAATATATCAACTATATATAGGTAACCCAATTTCTGAGTTAACTCAAAAGTCAAGTATTTAACTGAATTTATATTTTATGTAAGTATGCTTCTACATGGAAACTTAAATCAGAAGTTAAGATTCGAATTCTGGTCCTACAGACCTCATAAAATTGCATCTAGGTGAAAGAAGTAATTTCAAATTAGTGCACCCTCTTAGAAAAGAAATAGTCGGATGTGATCTGGTATGTATTCGGCAGGATGGCAGCTGGTCAGGCACCCTGTAAGCACTTGCAGACTTTCAGAGTGTCTGCCCCATACCTCTTTTCCCTGAAGTGGGGGAAAAAGTCACAGAGAGGTGTGGAAAAGAAGGAGGTTGAGGGTTATCATGGTTTAAGTGTTAAGACACAGAACAAATCTGTAAGAAACTAATTTTTATTAATTCTGCTGCTCATGGCAAAGGTCTTTATGATTAGTAGATTTTTTGTGGTTTGGTTTGTTTTTTCTTTATCTGCTGAATGTAAATTAAATTTTATAGTCTCAGATGGTTCAGTATTTTTTGGGACTGTCAGGAGAGAACTTCAGTCTGAATCGAATCTAATATTCTGCTCCAACTGAGCAATTGTTCTTTGTGCATATTGATGTAACTGTCCATGGCTCTGCAACAGATTCCAGTGCAGTACTTAATTTTGTAATGTGCTTCTAAAAATAAGTGCATAGTCTTATGTAACACATCTTGTATTGTTAACACCTAGAGGCTTCATCCCCACTGGTATGAAGTGGAATATATCCTACATAATTTTTGATTGTGGGTATTTACATGTGAAATATTTTCTCTGTCAGTGTCTATGGGCAAAGAGTAGCTTTGTTTTAGGAATGAGTAGTAGTTTTAGGAATATCAGATGTCTCATTTGCATGGTGAAGTGTGCTAATCCTCTGCATAGCTGAGCAAAACAACAGCTGGAAAGGTACTATATAGTTCAGTAGACATTTGTTTCCCTAAAGAAGCTCTGTGGATTCCTGCTCACAGGTATGTGCACTTTCTCAGAGAGCTCTCACTTGATTTGGCTCTGCACTGCAACTGTAAGAGTTTTGAAAGTCTGTGGATGCTTCACACATGAAAGTGAGATGTTAATCATATTAATACAGCTTTGAGGGCAAACTCAAAATCTTCTTGAAAAGAAGGGTGACATTTATGATCAAATTACACTCTTCTGTTAGTTCTTGTACACCTCTTGCTTTAGTCTTAGCAATGTTTTGATCTCTTTAATGTGGCTTTTCTCGTGCTTTTTGAATTCAGGCTGCAAATAACATGTCAAATTAGATGATAAAATGCATCATGTCTTGCTGATAGGATGACGCCTGTACAGAACAAACTTGTCATATGTAAATAATTTAAGGGACAGAAATCAAATTTATCAAGAATTACAGCTTTATCTGAGTAACTAGGTTCTCATTTTTCACCACTTCTTGAAGTAGGTGCTATACTTTTATGTTAGGGGCACAGCTGGAATTTCAGAGTTGAGGATTGGAAGTTCATCTCAAAGTCTGAGGCCAAAACAGAGGCAACCATTCTTTATTCTATTAGTGTCCTTCTAAAATTAATTTTCTATAGTGTTGTTTACTGACACCCCAAATGCTTCACTTTACAAGGTCCTTCTCTTTCCCTGAGAGATCTGGTACTTCAGTGAAGAATTAATTCAAAGGGATCTGAAGAAATAGATACTTGTATAACTAAACAAATAGGTAATCTCTTGATTAGGTTGCATCTTTAACAGTAAATGAGATTTTTGTAGATGCTTTTAATGATTGTTTTATCTGAACAATTCAAATTATTTAATTTTCTAGCAATGTCTAGGACAGGTATCCATAACTTTGTGGCAGGGGAAGCTCTGTCAACCCTCAGACTTTCTTGTCAACTATGGAGGTAATCTGGAAAGACTGAAAATGTAAAGCTTGGTATTTACGACACCAGAAACCCCAGCTTTAGTGTTAGGGTTACCCTTGGCAAAGTATGGGTTGTCTTTGTCCTTCCTGAGGCCAAACAGCACATACACATGTTTGGGTTAGATATGTGCTATTTCTACGTGTATAGGTTTTGTTCTTTGCGTAGAAAGTCTGAGACTGTGCCCTAGCCCTGGTGGAGCAGGCATGCACCTCTGATGGGCAAGGCACAGAGAAGGTAGGCAAGGGGGCGAGAAGCACGCCAGAGGGGAAGAGCCTGTGCTGACCATGCCATGTTGTTCTAATCCTGGTATGTCATCCCAGGCCTAGCCTGTCACTTAATACTGTGCTTGTAGAGAAGAAATGCAATATTGTTACAGCAAATATGTTCTTCTGTTCTGTCTGGTATTATTTCTTCTTTTTCTTGTGTAAGAGTCCAGGGAGTGAAATGCAAGAATAATGCATTGCTTGTGTATTTCAGCATTTTTGTGCCCAGTCCTTTTTTTTAAGAGTGTATCCCAGAGTTTGCTCACCATAGCTGTCTGTCATCTGTTTGTTCACTGGTAAGAGAAGACTGCTAACGTGAAGTAGGTCCTGCAGTTGGTATTTTATCACCTTCTTGGCCTGGTTTGAACAGGGCTATGTCAGGAAAACGTTGATATCACCAGGTACATGGGGGGTTGTTAGGTGAGGGGAGTTTAGTGAAAAGAAGGTACCATTTATTTTTACTGATTCTCCACACAGACACTTCTTACTTTAAACACTTGATTGTCCTGTTAATGTAATTTATCTTTAGGAAGTTAGTGTGTTTATCCCACACTTGTCGTATAACTTGCTATTTATGAAAAGCTTTAGGAGTTTTGTGGAAGATGGCATAACCTCCCTGTCTAATTAAGCAAAACTTTGAAGTTTTATGTGAGGTTTATTCAAGGTCTACCTTTTTGACTTGCAGCTTATAGAATGAATAGGTAGTCTATTTTACTGCTTAACACAGGGTCAGAATGAGCTCACATCCCTCTAATGTTGCCCTTGCCATGGCATGCTATAAAATTGTGTGGATATGTTTTAATCCTTCTGAGATATGGATATTTTGGCGACGAACATGCTTTCTGTGAAAACTTTTAGTCACTAATAATTGTAGTGACACTCTAAAGTATCTGTTACTGTTTTTACTGGGAAAACAAGAAGTATATAAGACCACAAGAGAATGACAGATTTTTGCTTAGAAGGTAAGTTTCTGGAATTGTTATGCATGAAGACCATTTAAAATAATCCAGTTGTCAGTGTTAAACTAATAGTGAAACAGGAAAAAAAGTGAAAATGGTCTTGCTTAATCAGTTGCCCTCATGCTTTGCAGTGTCAAACTCAGAAGGCATACCAAATTTTGCCTTGGTTTGCAAAAGAAAGTTCCCTTTGGTGGTGTGTTTCTTCCATATGAGTGCAACTGCTATGGTTCTGCCCACATTGTGCTTCTTTCTTTCTTTTTTTTTTTTCTCTTTCCTCTCTATTTTCTTCTCAGAGGTGAGAGTCCAGTGGTGGTAAGGGTGCTATCTTGGAACAAGACAGACAGCTGCTAATAGAATGGGTTCCACAGCAAGGCCTTGTTATTCATGGGAAACGTCACCAGATCCTGCTCCTGTCAGCCGTCTGACTTCTGTGGAAACTGCTGAACTGGCAAAGTAAAATCGGCAAAAAATCAGAATTATGAAGTGCAAGATTACTAATGAAAATGTGTCCCTTGAGTAAGAATGGGACTCCTAGTGATAGCTTGTAATTACACATCTATTCTGAGTATCTAATCTAAATTTGAGGTTGATGTTGGAAGTGGTAGAAATCTGTGCCACACTGCTGAGATGGTCATATTCTTCATGTATTGGTACTTTAATATCAAATATGCTTTAAAATCTTCGCTATTAGAAGTTAAATTTTTTTTTTCACTTAGTGTGAGAAGCTTTGAGTTGGACTAGTACATAAACCTGGAGAGGAGCAGCTATGTTCCATCAAGTGATGAAGGTTTTTCAGTGTTAATATAGGCACATGATGCTGAGAACTAAAGCTTTGTCTGAAGACAGGGGTCTTCATTCAGAGCCAGAATGCCTCTCTTTTTCTACCTTATGTGTTCTTACGATTTGTTGGTTTGTTTTCGTTTGGGTTTTTTTGTGCTTTTCTAACTCTTTCATCACTTCTTTTCACTGAGGTTCATTTTTTTCTCCAACAATTTAAGAATGAAAAGTGAAGTTTTGCATCACCTCATTGTTCTTCCTGATGCTTTGTATTGCAATGTCAGACTTCTCTCATTTTCAGTTCATAAACTGAGAGGCATGTAGGTCACTGTTTAAATGAGTGCTTGAAATTTTCTTGCAAACAAACCCCTCCATCAGTACATAAAACCCTGCTTCAGCGGCTGTTAAAATTGCAAACTCAAGGGAATCTGAATCCAAGGAATGCTGGAATGAAGGTTTTCTTTCTTATCTTAAGTCGGGTTCCATCTACATGTCACTGTTACAGAGTTTTTTTTGATCAAATAGTGTTTTCCCCAGAGCACTCTGGTCTCATTGGTTAGAGAGGACTCATGGTGTTCTCACACTGAGGTTTTTCTTTTTTAATCTCGTTCAGATCATGCTATCCAAAAGTATAGGTAAATACAGGATTAATGTTTTCTCTCTAATTTCTTCATTACGGTTTCATGGAAGTGCTTTATAATATGTTTTTGAAAAGTTATATTTTTATATTGCCTCACTGAAGTGACAGCTGTGCATTACAAATACAGAAACTGAGACACTGGCTTAGTAGTTAATAACAGAAATACCTTTATTTAATTTGCAGCTGTGAATAGTTAATGCTTCTCCACAGACTAATGAAGTGTTTCAAGCAGAAGGCACTTGTGAAAAATCTTTGTGTGGCTCCCTCAGCATTATTAAAAAAAAAAAAAAAAAAGAAAATACAAGTCTTAATAGGCAGGCCTAAAATCAGTTTAGATATGTAGCATTTAAACATCTTAGCTAGACGTGTTTTCTTTCTATAGTCTCTGTGTCATTAATTAGAAGAGGATAGAGGTACACCTTGACAGTGGTCCCTGGTCCATTTGCCAAAAGAATGAGAAAATCCAGAAAGAGTGCATCCAGGATCTGAAGCTCTGCATTCTGTAGTGTCTGGGTCTTTGGGACTCTTTGCTTTCCCATCAGCATCTTACACATCTGTCTCTTTCTTTCTGCAATTTCTTTTTCTGTTCCTGTTCTGAACTCTAATTCCTCTTCTGATTTCCTCCTCCCTTGTGTTCTAGCTATTCTCCTGATAGCACCCAACTGGTATTTAAGACGAAGACAAGTATTTCTCAGTCTTAGGATGACAGGTCCTTAGGTATCTCATGGCTAAGCTTACATCCACGCCATCGCGCAGCGCTCTTGTGCAAGAAGATGAAACGTGTTGTAGATCAGCAGAGAGCTTGCCCGATGTCAGTGTAGCATGCGAGCAGGGTGGTGCAGAGCCTTTCAGCTGAAGCAGATTTGAGCAGGTCTTCACTGTGATGGTACACAGTGACTTCCTAAGACAAGAACATACTGTACTTGTCACTGTTGCACAGCATTCAAGTACTAGAGCATCCCAACAGACTAGATTTTAAAATGTGTTCAGCTGGGGGAGGGTATTTTTCTGTTGAAAAGCATGAAACTATCTTAGCTGCTCTAAAAAAGAATAAATTTGATCAATTTGGCCTGAAAGATGGTTGAGGGTTGTGTTTGGTCGTAAAAGGCTTGTGCATTCTGTAATTTGGCCAAGTGAATGAATATGGGGTCTTAATGACTAAAATGATACAACACAGTATTACTTGCCTGTGCTTTCTGTAACAGTTTAAGTTGGTCTTAATTTAGTAAAACTGAATCGGTATGTTTTCATAGCTTTTTCTTCTTCCAAAGTAGTGCTTTTGAAGGCAGTTTTAAACAAGGCCCAGATTAAAGTGCATTGCATACGCATGCAATTTATTGTGCTGTTCTGAACATAAAGTATAAGAAGAGCTATAGAAAATTTCTTGAAAATCCTTAGTTTAGAAGTGTTGGATAAAATTCAAATTACAGGATTTTGTTCAGAATTCCCAACTTTAAAATATAAAGCAGTTTTCAAAGGGAGCTATCTGCCCAAGATTTCTTTTGAAAATATCTCTGGAATTATATGCTTAGAAAAAATATTTTTGTGCTGTTGTTTTTTATTTTGTTTTCTGAATGGAAGTGTCACTTAAAGAGATAAGTTGTATGCATAGGAAGATCATTGATGTTTTTAGAAATGGATTGGAAAGTGGTTAGCTGTAACTTCATTGTTAAGGAATGACTACCATTGTTTGTGTTGTAAATGAAGATACTTTATGAGTAAGGGTATAGGAGGATTATGTCATGAGAAAAAGGGTGAACCAATTAAAAGTGAAAGTGTTACAAGAGGGAGTGAATGTTCTCAGGTGAGGTGAAGGTTTTAGTTTTATTTGGTGTATTCACCTGCATTAAAACTACTGTGAAAATAGTAAAGATGTTTATTTAAGGAATATATGACTCATTTTCTCCACTTCTTTGTGTTTTACAAGTTAGGCTTAATACCCAGACTCAGCTATAAGTCTTTGGGTGTCAGCTATAAGATCCAGATTTATCCCACATATCTTTCTCCACTTAGTTTTATTGCTTGAGATGAACTGGCTGTTTTCTGACTTCGCCTGGCTAAGAGGTAGGCAGGTAGGCCTCTGGAAGTCCAGGTAAAGAAAGGCAAGAATTTAAGTATTCTTGAAAACGCATGCATACAGCAGAAATGAGCATTTGCTCTCTGAATGAATAAGCGTAACTGAAAGAGTATGTGTGTTATGGCAATGTGTATAACAGGTCACAGAGACATTGTAAATGTTGCTGTACCCTTGCCCTCCTTTTCAGACTGTGCTTGTGGCAATACACATCCAGCCAGTCTTTATGTTGTGCAGATATGCTGCAAGTAATAATCAGGAGTTTTCACTAGGATGGACTTAAATGTGTGAGTTGCTGACATTATGAGTTGCTGAACTAAAACTTCCCCTCTTTGTGCTTTGATTTTCAGATAGGGATATTTTTTCTTAATATGCAGGTCTTATTTTCTCTGTGTAACCAAGGTTTTGGTAAAAATCTTCCAATGTAAATAGGCAGTAGAGCTGCTAGACCTGTGCTAAAACATAAGAACCCTAATAAACCTGGTATCATTATAGCAATTACAATATAATAATGATTGAGAAACCTTTGAATAATCTTAAAACTCCCCCACAAAATCCCAAAACCAAACCCCGTGCAACAATGTATAGTCAGTAGGATCCCTATGGGATTATGCATTTTTTTGAAGACTGCCTCTATGTGCCTGTGTGAGTAGTGATTATTGAGATCTCAAATGAGAATATTGTTAGCATATTTTCCTGTTAGGGATCAGTTCTGGACTCATATTTTCTTCTCCCACCTCTGTCCTCCCTGTGTTGTGGTGCTTGTCCTTCTTGGTGAAGGGCCTGTATTGAATTATGGTTTGTTCACTGGCTCTTCACGGGCTGCTTACTGCCTGCTTTTTAGGCACAGTGCCTCTGGGATCTTTCCTCTTCAACCTTCTTTGTCTGGCAAAGCCAGAATTTGTAGTTCATAAAACTTATTTAGATTCTTTTGGTTGAAAGATGTGATAATTTTTTAATGTATAATTTTACAAGGATGTGTAGTGTTGCTTTTGCAGTCTCAATGTGTGCTTCCCCTTTCAGATGCATATATAAATAGTTACTAATTCTGGCTAAAAAATGTGTTTAAGTTACAGTTTCATGCTTTGTTTTTTTCTTTTTTCTTTCTTTTTTTTTTTTNATACTTCTGGGGTTTTTTCTTGTTTTTTTTTTTTTTTTTTTTTTTTTTTTTTTTTTTTTTTTTTTTTTTTTTCCCCCCAGTGAATCAGAACAGTATAAATTGGATTAGGAGTAGAACATTCAGAATAAAAAGTTTGCAAACTGTAATTTTTGCTCAGTCAGTGACTCTTGTCATCTCAAGAGATATAATTGTGCATGTCTCTTGAGATCTGTTGTGAGAAAAGTCCCTACTGGGCCAGCATGCTGACAGTATGAAGTTAACCCAAGGTACAGACTTTGCTTGCAAAAACCTCCTTAAAATATGAACTGTAGTTCTTGTCACAAGTTTGTGTCCTAACAAAGTTCAAAATCAGGCTACATTTCTTTCCAGTTTTTTCAATTTTTTTAATTGAACTTTTTTTTTTTTTTTCAAATATGTAATGTACTCAAGAATCACTGAGTTTTATCAGTGTTAAAATTTATTGTTTTGATGTTTTTGTTCTTTAAAATGTCTATTAGGCTTTGTAACTGTAGAAATGTGCTTGATACTGATGGGCTTATGTGAACTGGTGGACTTGCTTATAAACAGTTACTTGAATTTTTTTTTTAAAAAAGAAGAGTTCTGGATCATTAAGAAATGTAATGGAAAAAATCAAATTTTCTGAAGAGACGGCAGCAGACATACATTGCTCCCATATACATCACATATCTGACACGCGTTAATCATGGTGTACTTCAAAAGAGTAAACTACTGGAACAATTTCTTTCATTTAGGCCTTTATCTAACTAAACCAATTAGAAAAGATCGTGACACTCTTTCATACTTTATTTAAAACTTTTAACTTATGCTTCAAGTGGTTTTGAAGATTCTTGAAGGATCAATTCTTTTAAAAGATGAAATTTCTGTTGTATTATGTGTCAGCCTTGCTGGACTTAATTTCACTATTAAAACCAATAGTTTCTCAATATTGCAGTTAATACATTTAATGGCGAAGATTCCTTTTGTGTGTGTGTATGTGTGTCTTCATCCTCTTACAGAGAAGTGTTGAGATTTCTGGATTTATTTTTTTTTTATTTCTGCTAATTCTTCAGTGGAGAGTATGTGTTTACTCTTCATTTGCAAACATGAGTTGCGATCTCCAAACTAATATGCCATCAGGTATTTATTCCAGAATTGGACAGTTGGGTTTTTTTACCTATAGATTTGTTTTGAGGGATGATGTAACCTGAGATTGTGGATATGGCACATTTTTCTTTTTTTCAGAATTAAGTAAGCAATTCTCCAGTGAACGTCTTCCTTATAGAACCTTCCTATGGGAAATACACCAAAATTAAAAGCATGATATCTATTTAAAAATATTGTTAGCTTGTGTCCAGATAGGAGGCAGAGAGTAATGTTTTCTGTTTGTTTCAGAGAACAGCTTTGTTAAGCAAACACTTTGGTTTATTGGGATCCTTAAAATGACCTGATGGACTTTCTAAGTTAGGTCTTGTCTTTGATGTCTCTGTTAACCGTTTAAGTAAATAAGGTCTCTGTTAAGGAGTTAACACACACATTACTTAGACATTAAGTCTAGTTTTCCTCAGTTAACTCCAAGGAACTTGCCATAGGGTTGTTGTGAAAAGTAAATGTCCAGATCCAGGAATTCCACTGCTGCAGCCAAATTAGGAGCAGGAGAACAGATTCTGCATCTCCTGTCTTGGCTTTCAGTGTCCTGGAAGGTACTAGTAGTTGATAAACAGATACCATTAAAGACTGGAAGGAGGGTGTCCCCTGAAAGCTGTTTAAGGGTTTATAAAGTGAAAGTTATTATTATTAAGCTGTTCTTCATTTATGTGATTTCTCTGATTACTTGCAGCTGGTCTTGTAGCTCATCATTCCAAGGGCAGAGAGGAATAAGATCTGTCTCTTAGAATTATTTTTACTTACCCGTCATTTCTTGAGAATGCTGGTGTTAGCGTTTGCAGCCTGCAAAGGTGTTTTCTGTAGGAAGTTACAGTGGGTTTGGCCGAGACGAATTCATTTTCCCACAGCAGCCCTCACAGTTCTGTGCTTTGCATCAGTGGCCAGAAAGGGATTGATAACACAACAGTGTTTTGGCTACAGCTGAGCAGCACTGGCACAGCATCAGTGCTGTGTCTCCAACATTTCCCCCACATCAGTAGGCTGGGGGTGGGCAAAATCCTGGAAGGGGACACAGCTAGACCAGCTGACCCAAAATAACCAAAGGGATATTCCATACCATATGAAGTCAGCTCAGATGTAAAAGCTAAGACAAAGAGGAGAAAGGGGGGGGTCATCTGTTATTTTACAAAGTTTGCCTTCTGCAGCAATTGTTACACATGCTGAAGCCCTGCTTCCTGTGTAGTGGCTTGGTGACGGGAAGTGGAGAATAAACTTTTTTTTTTTCCCGTTTACTTCTGCATGTGCAAACTTTTGGTTTTGCTTCAGTAAACTAACTCTAGAGTCATTTTCCATCTTACTTTCTCTCCCCTGTGCATCTGGGAAGGGAGAGTGATAGAGCAGCTTGGTGGGCACCTGTGTGCAGCCAAGGTCAAACCATCACAGAAGTGAAAACCATTAGGTGAAGAGATTTTAGAAAAATTGTGGGAATTAAGGTTTTGAACAATGTGGACTGTTCAGAACAGTGTCATGTTTTTGTCTTTTGGAAGCAAGACATGGAAACCATTTATGCAAGATGCTGGTTTCCCCTAGACAGAGATCATGGAAGAATGATTTAAACGTATTCTGTGGGGTCAGCCTTCTGAGTGAAGTATCAGCTGCAGAGCAATAGCTTTGATAAAGCCATGTCTGAGCAAGCTATTTATGATTATTACCACCACAAAAAGCTTTGTGCTTCCTTTTTTCCCTGCCTTCATAAGTGCTTCCTGGCAAACAATGGTCTGCCAGCACAGGTACCTGTGTGACAGGGAAGTGAGCATCTAAACAAACCCAGGAGATCCCGCCAGTCAGTAAACTGGATAGAAAGTTGCTGTGAGAACCAATGGAAAAGTTGCTTGGCAGAGTCTGCTCTGATAAATGAGGAAAGTAATTTTTAATACTGTTCCTTGCTAGACAGGCTTGCAAGCCCTGCCTTAGGCTCTGACAGTTACCTCTGATTTCCAACAAGGTAGCTGAATTAAAGAGAACTGCTACATCAGGAAAAGGAACAAGTTTCTAAAGAGATATTTCAGGTAATTTGCTGTGTTTTTCTCCAGGTTAAGCATGATCTAGGAGGCTATTGCTGTTCTTGGTGGTTCTCACAGAATTAGGTTTTGAAGGTCATAGATGGGAGTATTTAATAGATGAAGCAAGATCTTGGCTTGGCAATTAATTTAAATGTGTCATTGAACCAAGATGTTTTTGGTCTGTTCATGGTGTGACTGATGTGATATTGTAGAGTATCCATTGGAAATTGTCTGAGTCGAGGTGAAGTCCAAGATTCTTTCTATATAGCATGCCTTTTTCTGTAACTGTCTGTAGCAAGTATACTTCTTTTGCACAACATTTCCAGAGTAAGTTCAGCTTTTTACAAACATCACTTAGTAAGCTATTAACCCAAAATAGAACAGTTCAGTTGGGATGAATTTGCAAAATGAGTTACGGTAAAATTAGGCTTTATTGTAGGAAAATCGTCAAATCTGCCATTTTACATGCCTCTCAGTGATTTTTTCAGTTTGGTTTTGTTCAGTTTTTATCTGTATGCATGTCTTATCCAAAGGTGGTTTTCTGATACTTTCCTAACAGTCAAATTCATCTTTAAGTGTGTCTGTTTTCAGGAGCCAGACCCACCCTCGTCTATAGTAGCAAGTCCTAAGTCTAGCTCTTGGCTGCTGTAGGCTGACTATCCATCATAATAGACTCACAGAATTTATTTTGCTAAGAATAGCAGATTTTATAGTAAGTTCTGTTTGTCTCACATCTCAAACTTTAAATGGAGACAGAAGCTGCATTCTTTGCATTCTATCCATTGTGAGGGAATGAAGGAGGGAACTCATGCCTTTCAGTAAAGAGTATAAACCTGGGATTTGCTCTTCTGCATAGTTGCAAAATATGCTAACAATTCCCTGTAACTTTTGTTTGTGCTACTACTCTCAGCTGTTTAAGATCTGTCCAGTACTAAAAAAAAAATCAGTGCAAGATTTCTGGTTTAGAGACTCTTTGATAATATACAAAGGAAGAAAAAATAACTCCTATCACGTTAATTTTCATTGCCAGTCTTAGGGACAGTGGGGCTCACAATCTGCTGCTTTTGGTGTTTAAATGGTACCTTTAATCTGAGGCCTTTGGGGTTTTTTCCCTGGTCTCATTTGCTCTTTATGCTCTTGTCAGAAGTGAGTGAAAATGAGTATAGGCATGTTCAATTCAACTAAAAGCAAACTCTAAAAGAGACCTATTATTTAATCATATTCTTAACTAAACATGAACTGTTATGTTAAACTTTTTTCAAATCTTTTGATTTGTTCTGTTTTGCTTTTTTAAGAGTGTGTTGAACTTTCAAAAAATGTTTTGCATATTAATATTGCAGCTTAAAACATACTCAGAGTCCGGATATGTATAAGAACAGCATTATGTTTTAATTGATTTGCCATGGAAGGTTTTTGAGTACTTGTTTTGTTATTGTATTGTTACAGGAGCTATTTTTAAGGGGCAAAAGGCCGACAAATAGGTAGCAAGAAGTATTGGAATACGAGGTAGCCGGGGATGAAACTATTGGGAAAACTTAATAAAAATACTATATATTTTTATGTTTAAATCTATGTAAATATCATGATCTCTAGCCTTGACTTCGGAGCATTTTTTGAATGCTTTTGGATGGTAAATATCTTTTATTCTTCATTACATATAGTCAGTCAGGATAATCTCTGGGTGCTCATTTCCAGATGCTTAATTAAATACTGCAGGAGAAGGATTTAGCATACATAGTAACATTTGTAGTAAAGAAATTTGACTTAGTCTTAAGTGTTCCAGTGTATCTTCCCTTAAAAGAATGGTTCTTAGTATATTGTAAAATAATCAAAGTAGTGCTCCCTATTTATAAGAGTGCCTGTGTAATGACATGGCTTTAATTACAAGGTCATTGTGCTTTCAGGTGTATCTGTGCTTACAGTAGAAAGTTATTTTTTTCTCTTTAGCTGCCGTCTGAATATTACTAGTACCTTATGAACTGGTGAGTGGAATTACTGTTCTGGTCCATCAAGAATTTGAGTGTGGAATAGCATAAACAATGCTGAAGCAACAATTTGACCCAAAGAGGTCTTGTATTATCACGGGCAATACATCAAAAGAAAAGTTTGCCATTTAGCTATTCCAGTTTAAAGAACAAAAGGCTAAATAGCTCACTGACTTGAGAACTGAGAAGGTTTATGAGAGATGAAGTGAATAAACTTCATGTTGTTTCTAGGTACTTTGGATTTACCAATCAGTAATAAAAAGGTATTTTCTAATCAAAGACAAAATAACCTGGACACTGATCGGCTGGAACAGATGTGCAGTTTGATTAATTGTCAGTACTACCTTGCTCCTTCTTATTAAATGAGTGTAAAATCTGGATGAGCCTTGGAAGGAGTAATTACAGGCTTATTTTTCGTGTTAAATGCAGTTAGGTTTTTGTAATTTTGATTGAAAATTACAAGTGCTCTGCAAAGACTAAGTTGTTTTATCAGTTGCCCAGTGTCTAAATATAAGTAGTAAAGTCCGAATTGTTAGTGTACCTGGCCAAAGACAGTTTTCTGGTAAGCATTCAGTTACTAGAGACTGTGCTGTGATATTTAATGTGAAACCCAGCTTTTTTTGAAATTCCTGTATTAAGGGTATGTTATTATTGGACAGTTTTATATCATGGTGCTTTTTTTTGTATTTTTCTTCCTGAATTTTTCTTCCTTGCTGTCTGTTTAAAACGAGAGGAGGGAAAAATTAAGGGAAAGGTAAAAGTCTATTCTACAACCCTCTTTCCCTCCGTACAAGAAGGGGATGGATAAAACTCATTTTTCAGACCCTAATTTAAAATAGTGTGGGCACCATTATTATCGGTAAAATTCCCTGTGTGTAAAAGCACTTGCTTTGGGTAAGGGACTGGCCCCAATCTCAAACTAAACGTAGCTTGATTTAAGTAATGAGTTTCTGATTTGACTTCGGTGAGGCTCATTGTGTATATAGTGTTTACACTTAAGAGTATATTGTGTAAAAATAAAGTAGATGAGGGATTGAAGGGGCACTGCTGATTTAAGTTGACTTTTTTTGATAATGCATTTTGAATACTTTACCATGAGGCCTTTTTATTTATTCAAATGCACTTTTTTGCCCCCACATATCACTACAATTTGCTGCAGAAACGTTTGCTTGCCAGCAAAGGTATCTTGCTACTCTGTTCTCCATAAGCACCAATTTTGCTGTCTGCTGTCTCTTCAGGAGCAGGGTTGTTGCCCTTGTTTGTTGCTCTTGTATGCTGCTTGATCTGGGCAGGTGGGAGTGCATGAGCAGAACACAGCATCTATGGATGAACCACGAAGGGCCTGTAAGAGTGAAACCAGTGATCTGCAAAGTTCTCTCAAACCAAACAAGCAAAAAGACTAATGATATTTTGAATTAAGTTTCCTCAATGATTTGGCATTTGTTTGCTAGCAGAGCTGATGAGCATAAACCACTGTTTCATGGTTTAATTAAGTCCACAAGGGGTATTTAGTGAAGTCAGTGTGCTCTTGATTCTCTACAGAATATGTTTATATTAAGGGTGAAGGCATATCTCCTTGCCTTTGAACTACAGAGTCCTACTTATGTAGCTGTTTATAATGAATTGCACTTTTATTTTGCTCTGTTACTGTTGCTGCATTACTGTAAAATTGCTCTGTTGACAACCTAAAAATAAGGGCATTTTGGAGTTATCTAATATACACTTAAACATCAGTGGATAAAATTCCTGAAACATGCATGGGATAACGTACTGTGATGTTGAGTTAAATGGAGTGATTGGAGAAAAAAAATACATCCATGTCTGGGCTGCGTTGTTTGAGTAGCTTAAACAAAATAGATCTGCGTCAGTGCCTGATTGGGCTAGACTAGCACAGGTGTGTGCTTATAGCTCCACATAAATATATGAAATAATACAAATAATTGAAGAATTAAGCAGAAGAAAACTTGGAGAAGTCAGAATCTATTAGATGAAATAGAATGAAATTCAGTTTCAGTGTATGAATTCATTTCGCTGCAGTGGTGTATACTGACCCACTTCAGACAAAAAAGCAGGAATATTGCAGGTGTGCTCAGATGAGTGGCTGTGTCCAGAGGCTGGGTTGTTGCTATTGTGACTGTCTTGGTTCCGTTTCTGCATACGTTGTGCCAAAGGCTGCATGTGCTCTACAGCTGGACCTTGGATCTTGCATACAACAGTTGGACAAATACTTCGTTAACCTGTTAACTTATTTGCCCAATCTAATCGAATGTAATACTTCTTTAACCATACTAAACAAGCAAACAAAAAAATTATTTTTGCAGGTTTTTAACAGATGTGAAGATTGCTTTACCTTTGGGGTGTGAGTCACATAGGTGTTCACACAGAGATCCTTGTATGCTCACAGCTATTTGAATTAGAGACCTCTTCTATTTGTAAGTGGTATTTAGCTGGAGTATTCTTGGTGCCCTCCTCTGTTTGCTGACAACACTTGGCTATTTTTGTTTTTCCCTGAGCTGTGCAGTTTTTTACTTGGAGTTTGTGGCCTTTAAATCTACTTGCCCTACTTGTCATTGGCATGTGTGATAGTGGCTTTGTGGTCTCTTCAAGGTGTGTATATTGTAGGGCAGGGCCACAAGATGGTGGCTAGGTGCAAAAGCTTCTCAACAGCAGATGAGATGGATGCTTGTTTATTTAACCTGTGTGGGCATGTGCTCCAGGCTGCGGATTTGTGGGGTACATTAATGGGTCTCTGTCTTCTCCACATCATCTGGGAATGAAATAACTTTATGATACAATACTGGTCTGCAGCCATCTTTGCCCATCAGAGAGAGCACCATCCCCAGGTGTTAGTAAGGTCCTTAGGGTTGTTTTCATAATGGCTTTCTCCTTACAATGTAAAATTTAATTAGGATTAGTTTTACTTAATCTAGGATGGGATACACAGGTCTTGCACTTTAGAGTTGTCCATCCCAGAGAAAAAGAAATGTCACATCATCTTTCTGTAGCTGGTTGGTGAAGTGAAGGGGCTGAGAGGTCACTGTGTTTGGGTGACAATGATTGTGTATATTACTACAGTATAGCACTATTGAAGAAAATGCTGTAAAGTCACATGTTGTTCACCAAGACAAAATAATTTAACATATTAGGGGTTGAGTTTGCTTTTTAGTTGTTCTCTCGCTGTTGTGAGCACCTTAGCAGAAGTCTCAGTCACTTCATGCCTTGGATCCTGAGTGGAAGATTTGGACCTGTAAGGTAGACATCTACAGATAGATCTGTCATCTCTGTTATGCATTCAGAGGATAATTCTTGAAATAGCAATTCGGTTTATGCTTGTGTTGAAGTGGTGTGTGTTGTGATTTGAACACCTTAGCAGGTTCAAAATTTGCCTCAGACCAATGAGAAAGTTTGTTGTTCTTTTAAGTAATATCCATGCTCCTGTTTAGACTTGCTTCTGCTTATTGTTGGAAGCCTGAAGATTCTTTTCATTTTCCTTTTTCCGGCAGTAATGTCTTCCAGTTTTTAGGATAATATTACTCTAATATTTCTTGAATTAAAATAGTGATCACCTACAATAGATATTTTGAAATATCCTTATTGAGAAGAAAAACACTGTAAAACAGTTTAATGGTTTGGGTAGCTGTAATTTCCAAGTAACAGGAGAGATATGAGACCATAAAGGCAGGTAGTATCAACATGAAATTGTGTAGTTTCACTGACATTGTAAACACTTATACTGGCCCAAACCAGATAGTTACTACTTTTTTTTGGACCATATACTCATGTGAAGTTGCTTTCATCTGCATGTTTATTCTCATTTTGGAAATGGCTCAGTATTACAGTGATGTCAATATAGTCACTTTTCACACGTTTACCTCTTTAGCACATTAAGATTTTCTTGCTAGCTTCTTGTCTAAAAAGACTACTGGTGTTCATTCTTACCCCACCCCTCCTTGTAGGGAACCTTTGTTACATCTGTGCAATGTGGACCAAGTCAGTGTTTTTGGAATTCTGTATTTTTACGTGTTTTTGTGGTGACATTTACTTGTCCCTTTTTATCCATTTAGCTGTTTGAAATCTAATTAAATGAATGTTTTGTAATTTTTAGTTATCTTTATTAAAAATAAGTAGCTTTTCCATTGGAAAGTCACTCCCCAGATGAAACCTTCCGTGTATATGCTCTCCCATATATTGAGAAAGACATTAGTGTGTTTGTGTGTGTGGTTTATGTCTTTATATCTTGATCTGTCGATTGTTATACCCCTGGCCCCTAAGTTTGGTGAAATGAGAATCTTTTGTTCTGGGATTGTTAGGTTGTCTGTGTGATGCAAGTGAACAAGAATGTGGTTGTAAAGGTACCAGGTAGAGAGGCTTATTTTTGTTTACAAGTATACTTGACAGAAAAGTATACAGACATGTGAACATTTTAGGATTATCTCTCTATTAATTTATTAAAGCTAGTAGTTCATAGTCCTGCATTATTTTTCTTCATAATTATCAGATGGTGACTCTTTCTGAATGGAAACTGTTCTTGTAATTTGCACTTAGGTATGCAAAGAAAGATGATGGTGATTTCATTTCATGAAGTGGTTAAAGGGGAAACTGATACTAAAACAAGCTCCAAGTATTTCTTTTTCCCTACTTAATTTTACCTGGATAGTTAGAAGATTAACTTGAATATTTCTGTGCATCTGTACTTACTAAATGTGACGCTCGAGTCTTGAAGGTGAGCTTCTCTGCAAAGTAGTGGTGGTTCTGCTTTGAGAGCTGTCTCTCACTCAAGTTAATAGTGGTAGTATCTGTAGTAAAAGATCATTCAAGATTACTGGTCCTTTGTGCATAATGTTTGTTTTCTGTTAACTGTCTTTTGTGTCGTCGTTTTGTGCTCTTGCCAAAGCTCTGCATGTTTGAGCAGTTTATAAATGATTTTTGATTGTCCTAAGTGGGGTTCATTGGTGCATCCTGAGATACTGATGTCAATGTAGAGCTGTCTTGGGCTAGTGTAAGATGCAGTTGAAATAGAATATGTGAGAGAACAAGTAAACAAGCTGCAGATAATTACAGTCAGTGGTAAACTTTTAGTTCATTGTATGTGGTTGTTTAGTTATTAATTTTAGATGCTGGTTGCATATCTGTGTAACAGATAAAATGATCATATTCTCTTTAGCATGAGCCAGTAGAATTCTGGTGTGATAAATTTAGGATTATTGGCTTTGTTCCAAGATCAGAGGAAATGTACAGTATGCTCCGTTAGATGCAGTGACCAGGTCTGCCTCACTTACGTTTAAGTACTACTAACAGTTTGAAATCTGATTCACCTGCCTCTTCAGACATCTCTTTTATAGGCAGTGGCTTGAGATCACTCCAGGATCGATTCCTTCCCTGACACTTGTCTTGCCTGTTGGTAAGGCAAGCCTAAGTGTTGCTTTTGAAAACAGGATTCTTAATGCAGCTGCTTCTGAGTTCTTCAATTACTGGCAAAGAACCTGTACTGCAGACTTGGTTGGTTTGGTGGAGCATACAAAAGGGCCTTATTACCTAGAGAAAATTTTTTTTTTTTCAATTTATGCATTAGTACACACAGGAGAACAGTGCTATTTCTCTGTAAGGAAAAAAAAAAATTGTCTGGACAGTTCGTTCCTGAAAATGACCTGAAGTGATCTGGATTAGGATCACTGATCAGATGAAGGTTTTTCAGGTGTGTGAAGTCAAAGCACTATAAGAATATCTGAATTTAAAGAGCAATGCTGGAATAAAATTAATATTCAACTATGACAAATGCAAATCAAAATTAAAAATAATGAAATTGTCCATCAGTCAAGACTATTGAGTCTGAGGCTACAGAGAAAACATCTTTTGAAGTAATTCTTCTGCAGGGGAAAATGCAGGCAGTATTCAAAATGCAAATATTAAACTAATGTATCACAGATACAAGCAGACTATAAAAAGCTATATCTGAGTTTAGTGTAGAGGAAATTTTGCAAAATGACATGCATATTTTAATGTGCTTCAGTACAAACAGTTTTGACTGTAATTTTTACTGGAATTTGAAAATTAAATAATGAAATCTTTCCAGTAGTGAAATACTTCCTGTTGTGTTTGCTCTGTGTGACCTAAGGTTTTAATGTCAGAAGTGTCTTTGTTTTAGCCTTGCATTAATCTGTATTAAAGATTGGAATGCTTGAAGAAATACTTTTCAGTTTTTCTGGTTCTTACAATGTATCTTTTGGGGTTTTTTTAACTAGGATTTCTTCGTATGGAGGCAGTTGTCCAAGCTGTATGGTCTGAAATTCAAAGTGGGACTTGTCAGTGTGAATACTGCATAGTTTTTCTGAAAATCAAAGGGAGGAGGGAGGAAGAGAAGCTGTTGTTTGAGAAACTATATGATTTTTTTATTCTGTCAAAACTAATATTAATAGCCTTTTTTAAAAAAAAAAATTACTTTTCTGTGACCTCGGCTCTGCCTTACTTTCTTCTAAAATAAGATAATTCTTAGTGTATGTTGCCTTTTTTGCATTGTTTTTTTTTGTTTCTTTGTTTCTTTTTATAATGTTATTGTTAAGATTTTTAAACACCTAGCAACGTTTTTTCTCAGTTCGTTGGAATGGAGGGTGAGTCACTTGGTTAGGGTTTGTAAAGCTAGAGCCTAAACTTAGGTTGCAGGTGGAGTCTGGGTGTTACTTTTCAAGCTTATTTAGAAAGGTTTTGTACAAAACCAAACTGGTGAAACAATCATGTGTTCTCCAGTGGTGGAGCAGAATATTTGAGTAGAGAAGGAGGAGTAGATCCTGTGTATTTCAACAGGAGCTTTTGGCACATACTGGTGTGGTCTACATAACTTAGTTAAGGAGGTGTGTCATAGGCTGAAGTGTCTGTAAGTTGTCTGGAAGACTGTAGTATGAGTATTTCACTGTGAAATTGTAGGGGAAATTACAGACTTCATATGCATTTTCTTGAGCCTAGTACTTGTCAATACTTCGTGAATTATTGGCTGAGACAACAGAAAGTAAATGTACGCACTTTGCATAAAAAAGCAAATACAGAAATGCCAAACAGTACAAATCTGTGATGAGGAGTACTGCTCAATTAGCAGGGAAGGAGGTAGTGCTTGTAGTGAACAGTAAGACATTCAAACCTGCAGTATGTTGTTGAGCGAAAGAGGGAAGCTGACGCTGTTCTGGGATGTATTCATAGGACTGCATGTGTCCAAACACTAGGGAAGTACAGTGGCTGCATTCAACGATGTTAGGACCTCACATGGAACACTGTACTTACAGAAGTCTATTAACTGTTACAAGGACTAAAAAGGAATGGTTCTAGCAATTTGGACCAGAAAAGCAGAGAGGAAGAACCGGAGCTGTTCTCTGCTGGGAACGAGTACAATACTTAGCCTCACCAGTGCAAAAGGAAAGCGAGAGGAAAAGGGAAGTGACAAGATTGTTATGATGCTTTGTATGAAAGGGTTTTCAGGAGGTTGGAGAGAATTTGGGTTAAGTGTGATCAGATGCTGGGGACAGGTTCCTCAGGGAGGTTGTATAAGGGCTCTCATGGGTTTGAGAGCCATTTAATGGTGTTACCCAGTAGATACTGGCTCCTACCTTCTGGAGGACTGAAAGCTCAGGAGCCAGAAACTACCATGGCAGGATATGATAGCAACTGCTCCTCTTGAGTATGAGGTATCTGTTTGCTAGGGAGAATCTGATGTTTCCTGCAAAATTTTTTATCAATAGGTTAACATCTGATTTGGAAAAAAAGAATACAGTTTGATGCACAGCCTTTCAGCTGAAGAATTCTCATTTCCCATAAAACATGGAAAATGAGCCCTTTAATAAAGTGGTTTTAGTGAGAATAGAGTTTGTGTTTGTATAGGTGAACTAGACTAATTGTTGGATTAGCATCTTGTCTTCTTAATATAACATTATATACATATATAACAAAATAATGAAGATTGGCATTTTCTCATTCAAAATGTATTTATTTATAATTTGGTTTGGCTATAGTCTTCTCAAGTCTTACGTATTTTGGTACTTGAGTAGGGTCCCACTCATGCTTTATCAATTGCTGTCCTAGGGATGATGGGACTGGAGTGTTGTGGAATTTTGGCAATAGTGTTTTAATTGGTCTGGTGAAGTAATGGTGTAATGGTGTGAGATGCCTTTCTTCCATTGGAACTGAGCAAAAGGCTGCTTTGGTGTAGTTGGTTGATGCTGTAAAGAGAGGAGCGGGAGGAGCTGAGTGAAACCCAGCTCCTTCTGTGACACTGCCAAGAGAGGCTTTGCAACCCAAGCCCTTTCCCTTCCTGCAAGGCAAAGAGCAGTCTAGTTTTGTGTTGAAATTATGAAACTTTAGTCATTATACCCTAATACCAGTTGCTTATGCTGTGATTAAGTTTGTCATATCTATTCAGGAAAAGCATATAACCCTTTCTCTCCAATTTCTCTTATGACTTTATTATTATTTGCATGCCAGCTATCGTGCATGCTTCCATCAGTAGGTTTATAAGACTCGTTGACAAGAGCCATTCCATTGTAGCAAGTTTGAACTTATGTAATAAAATAAATCTAATACAGTTTTAATGATTACAATGTTAGAAGAAATACTTAATATTGTCAAGTATAGGGATGCTAGAATTGAAATCGTAACATTTTAAGGCACGTAAAGAAAGCAGCATTAGTGAGTGTGAGGTGAATGTAGAATCTACCCAGAAGGGAGTTGTGGAAGCTGTAAAGTTTTATGTCCTACATGTTGTAGCTCCTGAAGGATCCAGTCCCTTTCCAGACAGAAGGATTGTTCCTGTAAGACTTAGGTGGTATGATTTGTATTTTTTTTATAGGCAATGAAGAATTATAGAAATCTCTTCCTCAAAAAAAGAAACCTATGGGTTTGCCACAGTATTTGATACCACCTCCATTTTGTCAGATGGAGAGCCAGCTGTCAGACACATCCTTGTATCTCCAACAATGCCAAGTCCTACTTGCTTTGGGCAGCAGTACTGCTCTTTGCTGGTGCTGGTGAAGGGAGAGTGTCTGGATTAGCTGGTCGCGTAACTGGAGAGGCCAGGTTTGTTCGCAGAACCAGGGACATCTGAAACTTTCTGTTGGGTTTTTGGTGGTGTATGTTGACTTTTTAAGTGGAAGGAGGAAGACAGCAATTTGCCTGCTGTCCTGCTGTTTCTTTGCTGGATGTGATGAGGCTGGGTGTGCTGTACAGTGGTGTAGCCACATTGGAGACAGCAGCCTGTCCTGCTTTTCTTCTTCCCATTGCCTCGCCATTGCCAAACTGGGTTCTGTTGCGTGGTGCGCTGAACCTGGGGCTGCACTTGAGTTGCTCAGGGACCCCAGGGCTAACTGCTGTGGACCTGGGCAACTTGGTTACTTTCTTCTAGGCTGTGTTTGGTGGTAGCCTCCTTGAGTAAGTCCTCTAAAGTGTCAGTGCTTCAGGAATAATTTCACTGAAGTGTTTTGGTTGAATGGCTTAAAAATTTTTGCAGAATAAGCATATCCAAATTAGTTAGCAAATCTACTTGGAAATGTTGCCGCTTTTCTGAGGTAAGGAACCCTAGGCAAGTATTGTGAGAAGGGCTGATGCAAAACGCTTGGTGGAGTTCAACCATGCAGCTGCAGGACCCACACCTGGTTGTGTTATGCCTCTTCTGGGCATCACTCTTACAGTGTGGATGTGCTCTTGCGCTTTTTGGTGAAAAAAAATTACGACTTTGTGATCGTGTGCAACAGCAGGTTCCTTTTCTAGACTCTGAAAGGTCACCATCTGCTTTCCCAACTGCTTTTTGGTATTTTTTTGTTTTGTGTTTGTTTGTTTTTAATTATTTTTTAATTTTTCTTTATTTTATCTTTCTTTCCGTTATTTTGTCAGTAAACTTAAGTTTTCTGTTGGAGATGGTTTGTCTTTTCCCCTCTTCTCCTTTGGATTTGGAAATAGGGATTCTGTGCTTTCGGCTTCTGGTTTTGTCTTTCCAGTCATCTCTGAAAACTCTTGGTTCATGAATTTGAACTTGTTCTTTTGCTGTCCCAAGCACTGGGTTTGGAAGCATTTATGTCTTTTTGTAAAGAGGAAAAGTTCCCTATAAGGTGGATAACAGAAAGAGTTGCCAGTATTCAAGTTCTGTTGGGGTTAGCAGAGAATAAATTAAACACAGTTAAAAATAACTTTGGGGGCATTTGTGATTTCTTATGTGGTTTTCTTATGAGGCAAATCTGTATTACTAGAATAACTTGTCTTTACAGGATCAAGGCATCTATGGCTTTCTGTTTGGAGAAAGGATCTCTAGATACTGTAGATCTGGATCTCTGCAACCTTTAATTTTTTTTTTCTGGTAAAAAAGACCCCAGCACTTAACTTGCTGATCCATCTTTTTCCTAAATCTTCAAGCAAGTAATGATTTTGTTTTTAAAATGAAATTTCTCTAATAAATGACTCCTGCTTTAGTTTGAGTGTGATTATTGTTTTTTATTGCATTTAGGTTTTGCTTTTAAACTACTCAGAACCTTTTTATTTTAAGTTTGTTTTCATTTTATTTTTAGTGTATAAAATATTTTCAAATGGATTTTTTCCTGTTTATGGAACAGTAGGAATTGTAAGAAGGTTGGAAGATAACAATATATTTTACTTATAATGTTTTATCTATCTACTTCATTTACAGGAAGCGGTTATCGGTCAAAATTTGCTTACCTGAGCAGAGACAAAAAATTAATGGGCAAAAGTACAGTGTGTAGGTAGGTTGTGATTTTCAGTGCACTTAAGGTTCTTTGAGGAGAACCTTATTCTAAGGGAGGGGGATTAGCTCTCAAAATGTAAGACTTTGGTCTTTAAAATATTTAGGTAGTATATTCAACAATGAGGTGTTGAAGGAACTGGTTTTGAAGTATATTAGTATGCTCCCTACCTTTTTAATTTTTTATTAAAAAGTGAAGTGAAATGATGCGTATGTGCATTTGAGTGGTCAAGAGAAACTAAAACAAGTTTGTTTATTTTTACATGTGCTTTAAATTTTTTTGCAAACACTTTTCTTTAAGATTTGTAAACGCAGCGTTCCTAAAAGTGGTAGTCTCCCCAAATTAGAACATAACTATATAAAGCGGTTTGGCACAGGCATCTTTATGTGTTGATGGGTGGTGTTTTACTACATTCAGTGCATTGAAACATGGTGCAATAATTGTTACACTTCAGTATCATTTACTGCAGTCTGTAATCATAATGAAAGTTAGTCAAGGTTCTGTGATTGTAAATTTGCAACAGCTGTACCATACAGTGAGTGGATGAGTTCTGCATTTTGGAATATGAGTAAGAAACATGTTTTGTTTATCCCCTTAAAAAAAGAAATAAATACTTCATATTAACAGTCTGCTTTACACGTAAACGTTCTTTAGAATCCCTAGTGTTCCTTCAGCTGAAATGGCAAAGGCTTAAAAATCCACAAAAAAACCCCTTGGTTTTGCTCATACTGAAATGTATGTTGTTAATAATTATACTAAATACTTAGGGATAGCATTGCATTTAATTCAATGAAATCATCTTTGAAGATGAAAGTTTCAGTTTCAGGACTGTTTTGGTTTTTATTTTAACATCAATAAATAGAAATTCTGTGGCTTTGTTTTTTATTGCAAGTCTCAAACTGTGGTGCTATGCAGTGTAGCCAGCTTTTGTATTTATGGCCTAAATGTAGAGTAGAAAGGAGGTGACACTTCTAAATTGGGTATTATGGCATTTTAAATGTAAAACTTGTTATGTTCTTGTGAATTAGGGAGGAATTTGAGTGGACTACAGTTTGTGGGTTAGTAAAAGCCAACAAATTATTGGGAAAAAAAATGAATATGATAAAGCATGAAGTTAAAAACAGATAAGTTAGCTTTGGGGTTTTACCAAACCCCAAAATATTGGATTTGAAAGTAGCATGGTCACGTTCCCAGGAACATGTCATGACATGCTTAGGATTCATTAAGCTGTGATGAGCAGAAGAGTCAGTAAACCTCAAGAATAGCTTGCTTTTGTGATTACTCTGTTTTACATTTTGGCAATATGTGTTTGAATTTAATGATACGCTGTGGAAAGTCCCAGAAGTAATTTTGAAGAGTTTTTCCTTTCTATTGTCACGTATTGTTTGTTATGCTCAGTTAGAATTCAGTTTGAGGATTTAAATGTGAATGTGAACTTTATCCTATGGGCTCCTAGCTCATGTCCCAGAATTCCAAATGATTGGGAAAAATTTGCGCTTGGCACAGGTTGGTTTCTTGTTCCTCAGGGTAATTTATCAGTGTGCTGCTTTTGCATCCCAGATAGTCTGCAGATTGTTTTGGCTTTCCTAGAGCAAGGCTGGGTAGGTAGTTTGCCATTAGAGACTGTGGCTTTCACCAGTAGTTTCTGAAAATGATTTTTGTGGCAAAGTGTGTTTCTCTTCAGTCTCCCATATAGTGCTTAAAAGAAGCTGAGACTGGAGAAGCCTGTGGTATGGAATTGCAGTTTCCTGTACAGGTGAGAGCCAGTGTTTAAAGTGCAGCAATGGAGCATGCAGACTGGTAACCAGGAATTTGAGAAGTTTAGTTCCAGATATCCTCGGTATCAGGACAACAAAAGTTGTCCTGATTTAGTTGCAGTGATTAGGAAGGCAGATGAGTGTTCTTATTCATGAATTTTTGTATTCTGAACCACACGATAGGATCCCTTTTTAAAACCACTAATGCTCGAGGCATATGCAGGTACCGGGGTAGGAGGAATAAGGACTGGTAGAGATTGAGAGCCCCATGGGATGTAATTCAGCTTATTTAAATTTGGACTAGATCTGATGCTTCATGAAGCAGTACCAGACAGACCTGTTTTGAAAAACTGGATCCACACATGAAAAGTCATTCATTTACTGAGAGTAATCTTCAGCTTTGTTCTTTTTGAAGTATTAAAATAGGTTTGCCTTGTAAAAGAAACCTTCTATGGTTGTGCACTTCTGTATCTATGTTGTCTCTCATATCCAGTCTAGCACTTTTTGTACCAAGGAATTTTACAGAAGCCTTTCATGCAAGACTGTATGTTTTGCTTCCTTTAAAAGTAGGTATTTTAGAACAGGACGTAGAACTGAGGGATGCTTTTGTAAGAATGTTTTCAGATGTAGATTTTTGTTTGTATTAAATCCTTGCAAACAGGACTGAGGGATGCTTTTGTAAGAACGTTTTCAGATGTAGATTTTTATTTGTATTAAGTCCTTGCAAACAGGTTTGTTGATTTGAACAAGAATGAGAAAGTTGTATTTCAGCGCCCCTGATTCAGAAGATACATCTGTCCCTACGAACATATATGGGAAGAAGGAGCAAATGATAAAGTTCCACTTTATTTTAAAATGCAAGGCCAATTATAAAATTTAGTGATGTTTACAGAAAGGGACTGGAAAATTGCTATAGAGAACTACATGCATACTTTGCTCTTGATGAGAAGAAATTCAGAAACATCAATACAGAGTAGAAGGTCAGATAAGTATTGGAAGTCACAAAGTTCCCAGAGGGGCTCCTGTCCTACTCCTAACTAGGCTAAGTCACAGCTTTTCTTCCTTGTTTGTTGGATCACTATATATAATTGATATTTGAAATCATTTTTCCTCTGAAATTTATCAACATTTTAAGAAAGAAGGCTGTTAAACTGGAGCCATAGTATACTGATAGTCTTCATAGAATTAATTCTTCTGTAAATAACCTGAAATGTAGAAACTTGTAAGTCCTTTTTAAAAGAAAATTTACAGCTCCTTAATTTTATCTGCTTAATTAGGGCTATGCATGCCCAAACTAGCTATCTAAGCATTTAATCTAAGGTTTAGCAAATTTATTAACAAAAAAGGTGCTTCAGAGCATGCATCTTTTCTCTGTATGTTCTTCACAGCTTGCTGACAGATTATTTTTCTGTATTGTTTTTGAATCATTAATTAGCAGGCAGTGGTCAGTATTTTGTTAATTTCGACTGAAATTTTTTGACTGGGCGTTAATGTTTGACATTACGTGAGAAGCGTGAAGCTAACAACGGTTAAGATCTTTTAGTACCCGTGGGTTTATTAGGGTTTTGTTGTCAATCTTCCCCAGTGAAAAGACAGTTGAGCAAATGAAGAAAACCGTACGACTGGCACCCTGTGCAGGGGAAGTGGGGTGGTGCGTGTGGTTACTCGCCTCGGCTGTGCTCTTGCTCCTGTCCCAGAGGTGTCTGTACTTGCTGTAGGGATGGTTGGACAAGGTATTGTAGCAAGTCCTATATGAACTTCGGTATAACCTCTCAGAAGTAAATCGGTGGTACCTCAGTTGCTGCTTGTGTTTGCAGCTTGTCAGCAGCCCCTGTGAACAGGCATGATGGAAAAACCTAGGATGGCAACTTCACTGGTCACCCTAGTTCAGTTTTACCACCACAGACGATCAGTTACTTATTATACTTGCTTAACAGTGTTTTCTGTCATACAAGAATTCATCCTTTTGATAAACTAATATGGACAACAGGGTGCTTGCCTTGATCACGGTTTCTTGGCTGTTATACTGTAGATTGGGGCTGTGGCTATTACATTGTCCCACCTGCTATGGCGTAGTGTAACCATGGCTGAAACCACACAGCACAGCTGGACCAAGAACCCAGCTGGCTGAAAACTTAAGGAGCCAGCCAGGAGCAGGACTGTGACAGTGGACTTCACTGCTGTGAAACATTGTGCCTTATGAAAATCCTGCTCAGTGATGATACACACTGTAGTGACTCTTCTATGATAAAAAAAAAATTTAAAAAAAAATCTTCCTATTCAAACCCTTAGTACATGAATTATATTCTTAATGTAAGAATTGTCCACTGAATATGTAGAAGGTTTCTCTCTGTCACTTCAAAATCCAGAAAGCTTGCTTACCATTAAAATTTTCTAGCTGCGGCCTGTAGTGCATCATGGTTGTGTTTGTATTCCACCTTCCCTGTAACTGATATACTGTCATTTTTAAACTAATTTTAAAGTATCCTAAACAACCTTATTGCCAAAGAATGCTTTGAGACTTAAGTAAACTGCATTCTACCACGTATCTGTAGTATATCTGGTTTTCCTTGTTCTGCTTTCAAAGCTTTTGTTTGGTGTTTAGTTTATTGAATTATCTGGACCTTTCTTTAAAAGTTGTTTAAAAAAATTCAGGTCAGTACTTCAGAAGTAGTGGATCCTCCTTTCCAGGAATCTCCAGTATTGGAGGCAAATGGTTCGTGTGCAATAGAATTTGCTTGATAACGATTTAAGTTCAGATTCTTTTAAAAAAATCATGCGTTCATGACTGATTTTTTTTTTCTGCATTTCACTTAAATGTGGGTGATATAGTTTTGTCAAGGTTTTTTTCTGTTAATAAGCAAAAAGCTTTTGATGTATAATATATATCCAGTTACTATATGAAATATATATTTTTGGCTCTTTCATACTTACCTGTATACATTAATAGTATTGCCGTTTCTGAACTAGTTTGAAGAAAAATGCTGGTCAGAGCTAGGAAAACATATTTTTTTGTGCCTGGCTAGGTTTTGGGAGTTACAAATTGTGCACCATGCTTTCTTTGTAGGCTGTTCATGTATGCTGGCTCTGGGAACATTGTTCTTTGCAGTAATAAGCATTTGGATAAGTTTCCTTTTAAAAAGGGGGAAAGGGTTAACAAAAGCTGCAAGGAATATATTTGTTTAACAGAAAAAGCTTATGGCACCACAGAGATACATAAACAATTTTTAAAAAAATGACAGTAGTGAAGGAGATCAAACACAAAGATTACTTCAATATTTGTAAACGCTTTTGACATTTGCAGTTTTTGAGAGCTAGTTACTGTACACTTCAGTCACTTAAAGAGAGCTGCAGTATCTGGGCAGTATTTTGTTTAAATTAAGAATAACTATAAATTTATGCAACATGTAGCTGCCTCCAGTTATCCAGTATATAGGTCCATGATGAAATGTATCACTCTCCGTATTCTTGCCAGCCTGATGCTAAGAGAAAGACATTTTGATGACTTCAGAGTATTCATTTAGATTTTGAAAATATGGTGGAGAAATTATCTTTCTTGAACAAGATTTAATTCTGGAATGATGTTTCTTTTTAAAAGCAAAACTTTTAAGATTCTGCTTCAAAATTGTGCAGGCCAGGGGAGGGCAGGAAAAGGATTGTATCACTCAAGAAGCAAGATCTTCTTTCAGGCCTTGGCTGACCCCGAGAGTACTTCAAAGAATTTGGCATCAAATTGTGGTGTGGTGGTTTAAATCTTCTGTTTTCCCCATCTGCAATACTGGTGAAATGTGTTGAGACTAAAATTCATTTTAGTACTTTGCTATTGCAAGTTTAGATGAAAGCGAAGTAATGCTGCTGGTCAGAACGACCTCTGAATCTTGTGAAATCAGAAGCAGGAACTGTGAGCAAAGTGTATACATTAGCTAAAGATTGAGTAGTCCCAATTTCAGTAAAAGTACTCTTTGGTTTTTTTTTTTAATATGAGACCAGAATAACAGGAAGCAATGCCCTGTTGCTTGTTTTACCAGGCTGTTGAGGCATTAAACATTGCTGTGCTGTTTTGGAACTCTAAATACAACTGTTTTCTGAGAAACTGTGAGGAAGGTATGAGATGGAGGGGACCATCCCATGTCTGGGGCTTGGGCCAGGTCTCAGCAACATTTTCAGTCTGAGCTTAGACTGCCAGTTTGAGGTAGCTCTGTTTTAAAATGTTGTGGCATAAAGTCCGTCCCTTCCAAGAAGAGTTGCTTTTAATTTCAAACTGCTGTGTTATTTCAGTTTCTGATATTTGGACAAAGTTTACAGTATAAAGCCTAAGTTTTTTATAATATGGGAATCTGACTAAAGTCCATGTGCATGAATGAGAGGGTGCATAGCTAGTCTAATTAATTTTAACATTAATGGATAACAGAGTGATTGGAGGAGTTTTAAAATAAATATGTGGAAGATTAGTACAGTGGAAAGGCATGATAGGTGCTTTTACGACTTTCTTAATTTTACTTGTTGATTGCATTTGTGATAGTGTAGCAGAGAGCTCAGTCTATAATTTATCATTTTCCAGTGTGGAGTAGTATTACTTAACAAATAATGAAAAATAATGAGGAATTGCGGTTCAGAAATTTAAAGTCTTTAATAACTCTGGTACTTTTCCATTATCTTTTTTTTAAAAATCAGCTTTTTTTTTTTTTTTGAGACTGGTTTGGCCTTGTACTTCAGATATGATTGTAAAAAAATTGAAGTTGTTTTGTCAAGCTNTAAAAATCAGCTTTTTTTTTTTTTTTGAGACTGGTTTGGCCTTGTACTTCAGATATGATGTAAAAACATTGAAGTTGTTTTGTCAAGCTTTATTTTATGTCTGAACCTGATACAGCTGTAATCACAACATAGCCTGGCTGTGTAGTCAGAAGGTTACAAGAAACAGGCCCTGGAATATTTAGGAAATGTCTTCAGAGTTTCATTTAAAAAAAAAAAAAAAACAGTAAATAAATAACTAAAGTAAAAGTCTGTAATTTTGATTTGGAGTTTTGTATTTGCCCCAAAGAGTCACAAACTCATATGTATGTTTTAGGAGGACACTCTAAAAAGCCGTAAGTGAATTTAACCTGTCTGTGCTCCTGGGATATGTTTCTGCTTTTGCAGACTGTAACATTAGTCTGGAGAAGGAGAGTCACTGAGAGGCAAGTATGCTGCCAGGAGGTTGTGGCAGCTCGTAAATGTTTCTTTTCCTTCAAGGATTCAATATATTAAACATACGTAATGTTTTGAATTTTCCCTTTGTATTTTAAGGTAAGACAAGATGTTTGATGTGCTGTGTGTGCAGAATAAATTTTTTGGCCAGAATAGTCACAGCTATTTCTATTTTTAGAATGCCTCCGGGAGAAAAAAAAAAGCCCAAACCAAAGGGAAGCCTGTATTTCTTAAAATTCAACTTAAATTAAAAATACTGTTATTACCTCTTTCTTGAGGTGCTTCAAAACAAATGGTTAGCAGCTTACATTAAATACTGTATGTGTGAATGTACTGATAGAAGATAAAAAGTAGCTGTTCTTTTATTCAGGTAAAAGATTTATCTGCCTTGTGCTCCCTGTGCAAAACCCTCCCCCACAAAACACCAGCAGCATACCTTCCCCCACCCCCCACCCTGGCAGAAGCTGGAGTAGAAATGGGTCTAGTACTGATTTATTTAATATCAACAAACTCCATCAGAGTAATGAAAGAAAAAAATATTTTGTTGTTACACTATTAATCGTGCTGTGCATCTGACCGTATAGTGCTTAGCTGCAGGAAATGCTTGGGAAACCAGGGGTTATTTAAAATACAGTATTTTAGATTAACCAAACACGACATTTTTTACTCTATCCAGTAAGAAATAGGTAGGCAGTGCAACTATCTTAAAAAGTTAGTGGAATTGGTGCTGTGCTTACAAAAACCCAAACCAAAACAAAGAAAACCAACCAACCAAAAAACCAAACAAACCCAAACAAAGAAAAACAACCTGCAGTATTCCTGGAAAGAAGAACCTGTTCAAAATCATCGTGGAAATGTCCCAGCTGGAGCAATGGTTGCTGTTTTAGCTGAAGCACAGATGCAGAAATCTAGCTTCCTGGCTGAGAGTCTCAGCTGAAAGCAACTAAAAAGTCAAAGGAGCCCTCTTCTTTAATTTTTAATCTTTTATTCTTCTCATACAATAAAAGAGATTTGACATGACGGAAACACCTAAATTGTGTGATCATGAACCAAAATTGAATTCACGCTTCAGAGTTTGTTTTTTCCGTTTGGTTTACAAGCTTTTATCTGCCTGTCTCATATATAGTGCAAAAGTTTTTAAACGGTAAATGAACCAACCAAGACAGTGTCCAGTGAACAGATGCAGACTACCTAATAGATACAGTGACATACATCATCTAATAAGACTTAATATTTTACAGAAATACAGATCTTAAAAATCTTATCAATGGGCATTTTTGATTTCAACTGATTTGGGTGTGTAGGAAGTATTAAATATTGCTTGCACAGTATGTAAGGTAATGACTCTACAGAGATAGCTGGAGGCACTTAGCAGATGAAACTGTGTCAGCTTGTCTTAGGTGTGATATAAGGGGCCACAATAAGATTAAGAGAAATGGGGAAAAAAACGCTCTCCCAGCAATAGAGCAGGCCTGTGGTCATCTTACTTGCTTACTGATGAGCATATCAACACTGTCCTTGCAACCATCTTCCCTTGCCTGTGAGGCCCAGCTGACCTTCATGTTTCCAACTCATCCACTTCCATCCCCGTGCTACCACCTTCTGCCCTGACAGTGTCCTTGATGCAGGCCATTTTCACTTTTGCATCCCCTGGAGGGATACAGCCTCCCTAAAATCTGAGAGTGTTGTTTCCTCTTTCCTCACCACCAGCTTTTCTTGTGAAAATTTCTGATTTGGCAGATTCTGATTTCAGTGTAAATGTTTGCATGTTACTCCACCAGGGGTTTTCTTCTGTTTTGATAGCTTCTTAGTGGAGTCATCAACATTTAAATTTTTGAGGTGCTCCTTGCTCCTTATAATAAAACCTTTGTATCATTTCTTTGATACTGGGAGCAGTTATCTCTGCTGCTGAAGTCAGACTGTAGTGCTGGCTTGGACTAGATGAGGCCCAGGTTTGTTTTCTAGTTTAAGCTGTGTTGGTCCATTTTTGCATCATCTGAGTTGTCTGTTGTTTGTGGAAAAAGTTGTTGAGCAACTGGGAGCGATACCAAACATCCGAGGTGGTAAAGGATGTCATGCTGATATCGAAACTGTAATACTTGATAGAGAAGAAATACTTTAGCACTGTAGCTCTCTTAATTGTGAAGCTGGAGTCCAAATGACTTAATCTTACTTAGTTAACTTCTGTTATAATTGCTATTAAAAATGTCTTTTTTGAATATGTGATGACTGTTAAATACCAGTGATGAATGAAAAGTCTTAAAAGTGTTTTTCTTCTCCCAGAACTGTTCTAAGCTTTTTAGCAAAAGTCATGCTGTATTTCTTTGTATTTCTTAACACATTCGACCTGTTTGGGTTTCAAAGAGTTAAGATGCTAGAATTCCAAACGTGGCTTATGGCCTGTCTGATTATCGCTTAACCTGCTTAGCTCTCTTCATAGGAGTGCATTTATGTCCCTTAAGAATCTTTTCTCTGCTGCATGCTCATGCACATGTCGCGAAACATACATTAAACAACTGCCCTGTTTTGGTGCATTCTGGCAGAGGGGGAGTACTACCTGAAGAGCGGACCAGTACTCTGAGGTCAGAATGGTATGTCCCTGTTAAAATCCCATTTTCTGTTGCCAGTACAAACTACAACAAATTTTTTCAGACTCAAGCTTCTTATTCCCTATATCTGCTTTGCCTTGTCTTGGCACCCTTCTTTGAGTTTTCAGCTGATGTTACTTATAACCAGTTCTATGACTTATTTCGTGCAGAAATGAGTGTTTAGTGTAGGAAGTGCAAACTTCTTTGAACTGTTGGCTTTTTTTGGTCAACATTTCCTTTTTTGATTCTATGAGAAATTTATAGAATCTGTCACATTTCTGAGAACTTCAGAACAATGTGCATGTGCTTAGTGTGATTTTACTTTATGGGTTCATATCTCCAGTTACCTGATCCAGCTTTCAGACTGCACATGCATCATGTGAGTTTGGCCATATGCACAGTTTGCTACACCAGAATTTTGCTGAACATAGAAGTTGCATTTTTATCAATTTGCTCTGAGGATTGCAATGTTTAAGAAAATGCCAAGTTCCGAGTTCTTTCTTTGGGGCCTGGAGGGAATGGTAGGATTTTGTTATTTCTGAAGAACTTAGTGTTAATAGGGATTTTCTGATCTTTTAAAGCTGGGCTTTACAATTGTATATGCTCTATTAAGGAATTCTGCAGAGGGCATCTGATTAGATCTAGAATTTCCAATTGGGTAAAGTGTCTTTCTGTTTATTTTATTAAAAGAACGTGCCACAAAGCTACAGAAAAGGCGAGCCCCAGGTATGAAACTGGAAATAAAATTCAAGTAGACGAACTTGCTGAGTAAGAGGTTGTCTTATTCTAATTTGTTGTAAAAGGGTAATTTCTGAAAAACAGCAAAACCTGTTGTGTCAACAGTGAAATACTCAAAAGTAGCAATGCAGTTCATATGGCAGACTGCAATGTTTTTCAATTACAAAATCAATTTTTAGTTTAAACTGCAAGTAGTTTTCAACCAGTATGGTTCTGAATTACATAATGGGATGAGTCAAAAGTTATTAAGCAAAAGAAGGTAGGAAGTTTCCATTCTGATACCTTCCAATGGCAGTTTTTTATTATGGCTGAGGTGTAAAATACTGGTTGAGAGAAACTCACAAAATAAATTTTTGAGGAGCCAGGAGAAGTGACACTGTAGTAATAAGTTTATTATGAGAGTATTTGAAGACATTTCATTATCTTTCTAGAATGGAATTTTGAGGGGTTTTGCTTATTTATTTACAAACTTTACAGCTGAATTTCTCCTTTCTAAGATTGACTCATTCCTACATTAACCAAGTACCAGTTTTTATAGGGAAAGTTTATTTTTATAATAATATCAGACAAGTAGTCTTTGTTCCCAGTGGACAAAATTCCTAAACCATGTCCTTGACAGAAAATACAGCTGTGTATTTTACACTGTGTGTGGGTGTGCAGTAGTCAGAACTTGTGACTTCTTTGCCATGTCTGCAAAGGAGACACACTTCTCCTTTTCGGATCATTCAGTGACTAAGGTGGAGTGCATGTCTCATCATCTTGATTTCTCCCCAGGCTGCTCTAGATGGAGCACAAGTTTGTTTGCCCTTGTCGCTTCTGCAAATCTCTTGCTGTCTTTCTTGTATTTGAAAAGTCTTCCTCATATGTGTTTGGATTTTGTCGAGTGGTCTGTCAGAAGATTATTTTCCTAATGAGTATAACTCATTGATCAGACCCGTAGAAGGCATCCAGCTTAATGAAAAGTCATATCCACAACTACTGTTGGTTTTTAATATATTCCAAGTGTTGTGCCTGTGATTAATAGGAGGAGAACCTGCAGGACTCTGCCCCAGGATGGGCATAGTGTCAACCATGTTATGAGACCAAATGGAGTTTCTTGTAATCACAATTTTCAAGTTCAGCTTTAGCAATTTCAATGTTGTTTTTATTATTTTAATGTAGGATAGTTTTTCCTACTCCTCCTGTGGTGTTCTGTTTCAGGAGTGTTTTGTAATGTTTATTTCATAAGAGTTAAAGATGGTTAAAAACAGCATGACGATCTTGTTCAGGAGAATTTCTGTGGCTTGTTTGATGTTAGGGACTGCATTTCTTGGCTATAGTTTGCATATGGCATACATTCATGGTTTTAGTGTAGCTTTTGAAGGCATATTATAGAATACTCATAAAACTTTACCCTGTAGATGATTGTTCTTGAGAATAGGAGTGGAGGGTAGTCTAAAATCATCACTGTATGTCCTTTATTTCCTTGATGCTTACAATTTTTGTGTGGAGTTCCTGCATGTAGGTTGCTGTACATCTTGTCTGTCATAGTTACTTTTTGAAAGGAAAGATTATGCAGTGTTTCAGGGAGATCAGCTACATCTTCAACTACTCGGAGACTTGACCTGTGTAAGTCTGTAATTGCTGTTATTTTCTACAATGCTGTGTGAATTTGGAAAATAATCAATTTATGTATCATATGACACAGGTACCTGGAGTTTATTCTAAAGGCTATCCAACTTAAAATTTTTTTGACAGGTTTGTCACTCTTAGTGGTCTTTTAGTCTTCCATGTTTCTGAGATTGAAACTTAAAGACTTATGTAACTTAAAAGAATATGAAGCCAGTTGTTAAAGATCACAGAATCGTTAGGGTTGGAAGGAACTTCTAGAAATCATCTAGTCCAACCCCCTGCCAAGGCAGGGTCACCTAGAGCAGGTCACACAGAAACAAAAGATGAACAAAATACCTATTATACTATTGTATTCTTACAATGGGTGCAAAATTGTGCCAGTATTAAGCTAATCAAGAACAAAAACCTTGTAACAAAAAGAGAAATATAGTGTAATTTTCCATTTGCCATGATGATGTTCTTTTGGTACTACAAAGTTGTTGTTTGAGGGACTGTTGTAGCATAATCATACAGTGTAATGGTAGAGGTTATCATTCACCTTGGAGAAGTGGACAGACTGTGATTGTGACATGAAATGAGAGAACAAAGGATCTCAACTTCTAGTTTTGTTTTGTCTTTCATGTAGAAAATGAAATGTATCTATTCGTACCAGTGTACTTTTCTTCTTTTTTTTTTTTTTTTTACATAGCTTTAACTTATCACTGAAGGTTTGGGATTTGAAAGATTTTTTGCATTTAGCAACTTGGTAATATATATTCTATTGTATATCAGTTCCACTTTGGGCTAAATAGGAAATATCTTTGACACTGAGAAATAGGACCATAAACAGTAGTACTTTTTACTATAAATTGAATTTATGCTAGCTAACCAACTGATGGAATTCCACATTCTGTATTTTGACTTAAATTGCAGGCTGATTTGGTGGTTCACATGATTTTGACAGGCATTTTGAGAGACACTTATTTCTCACTGAAAGGCTCAATAATGGTCACTTTTGCAGATACTTCAGATGTGCAAATATAATATCTTATGTGAAAACAGTGATTTGTGACAGAAAAGAAGTAAATTATTGCCTTTGCTTATTAAGACCTAGGCAGCAAGATCAGAAGCAATCGTATATAAATGGGTAGAAGCTCTGTAACAGACTGAGATTACAACTTTTAATTGCTTCCGTGTAATGATTGCGTGTATGTTGACAAACACTGTAGTCACTGGAGAGGCCGGAAAGGGAAGATATTGCTGGAATTCCTGATTTTTTTTTTTTTTAACTTGTATTACTATGTATAGTTTTCAGCTCTCATGAAGATGAGTTTAATCAGCTGTAGTTCAATGTTGCTTTTTCTTATTTTTTCAGAGAAAAACTTTTTTTTTTCTCTATGGAAAATTAAAAGTGTTCATTCTCCTGCAAGATTTATCATCTTAGTTTGGATTTGGCTGTGTTAATGGTGTAAGTGAGCTCTCCTTGGGCACTACCTATGGTAATATGGCAAAACAAAAAATATAATTCGTTTTCATTTTTTAATAGTATAATTTGCTTCAGGCTGTTAAACTAACATATTAATATACAATCATAGTACCACTTTATAAGTAAATTTTGAAGATTTTCTTGCAGCTTAACACAAAATTTTTAATTTTTAATACAAATTCAGTTTCACAAAGATATTTTCAGTTATTGGTGACATGTTTTTGTGTGCTGAAATATGGTATACTGCAGTGTTCCTCACAAATAAAAATATTTCTCTTTAAATCTTTTTTAAATAAGTATTGTTTGTTGTTTTGTGTTATGTTCTCAGCTGAAGGATAAAGGTCAATGACCACAGCAAACTGGTTATTAGATCCTTCAAGTTCGTAGCATTCTTACAGTTCTAGTTCTCCTGTAGTGGTTGTTAGGAAATGTTCCACAGAAGAACTTAAAGGTCTTACCAGGTTTCTGACTGCATTTTGCTTGATTAACATTAGCTTGAAATTGTGAGCTTTAAACATAGAATCATGGAATGGCCTGGACTGGACTGGAAGGGACCTTAAAGATTATCTAGTTCCAAACCCCTGCCATGGCAGAGATACCTTCCACTAGACCAGGTTGGTCACAGCCCCATCCAACCTGAAAACTCTGGGGATGGGGCATCCACAACTTCTCTGGGCAGCCTATGCCAGTGCGTCATCACCCTCACAGTGAGGAATTTCTTCCTAACATTAATTTAAACCTACTCGCTGTCAGTTTAAAGCCGTTCCCTCTTGTCCTGTCGCTATATGATCCGTATTTTGTGTAGGCTCCCTTCCAGTACTGGAAGGCCACATTTAAATCACCCCCAAACCTTTTCCAGGCTTAATAAACCCATTTCTCTCAGTCTTTCCTAGGAGGAGAGGTGTTCCATCCCTGTAATCATCTCGGTGGCCTCCTGTGGATTCATTCTGTTAGGGCGATGTCCTTCCTGTGCTGGGGACCCCAGAGCTGGATGCAGCTCTCCAGGTGGGGTCTCACCAGAGCAGAGGGGCAGAATCCCCTCCCTGCTGGCCGTGCTGCTTTGGATGCCCAAGATCCAATTGGCTTTCTGGTCTATGAGTGCACATTGCTGGCAGGTGTCCAGCCTCTCATTCATCAACACACCCAAGTCCTTCTTGGCAGGGCTGCTCTCGATCTGTTCACCCCCCAGCCTGTGTCGAGGCTTGCCCTGACGCAGGTGCAGCTTGTGCTTTGAAAGAAGCACATGTGGTCACTTGATCAGAAGTGGACGTGGTTTGTGGCCACGTGGCTGGTTAGTTCTCTTAACTCCTAACATGTAGTTCCTTCCCTTCTTTCCTCTGTCACCATGAATATTTTCTAATAATATTTTGCATGGGTCTACCAGTGGGAGTTGTAAGTACTTTTGCAATATTACGCTAAAGGATGAACTGACCTAAATGCACTGTTTTTACATTTTTAATGAATGATTATGCTGCCAGTGTGTCTTGTGCAACAGAGAGCTGAGTTCCCACAGTAGAACAGGAAGAGTAGTTAGAGGATTAGGAGAGAGATCTGCATGACATTAGTCTGAGAGACAAAAAATCTTTGCTTAATAAAATTGCCATGCAATTGCCATACCATTTCTGTGAGATTGTGTTGGCCTCTGTGTTTGTGTGCATGTATATGGATGAATGAGGAACTTAAATACAAAAGCTGATTTCTACCTTTCTTCGCCTCACCAATCTAGACCCTGTACCTGAAGTCCAAAACCTCAGGTCACTGTTACTTTCCAAAGGGTTTAAAATCTATTTGTAAGTGCTGCATGAACTTTGCTGTATTTACTTTCATAGCTGATTGGGCAGCGATCTGTCAGTCTGTGAAAAGGGAGCTGCAGTCTGTGTGAGGTTTCCTGGTGGCTTCTTGTCCTAGGAAATAAACAACTAAGTTCCATCTGCAGATCTGCTTGCATTTGGCACAGACCCAGTTATTCTCACACCTTCTTACAAAGAGTACCACAACAGTGTTTTTCCAATATCTGTGCATATGCTTGTAGCATGAGTGACTAATGAGTATGTTAGTGAATACGGGAACAAGTTAACATGGATTGGAAGGTGCCTGCTGCTAACCTGGCAACAATATGACACTGTCATTGCATAAACTTGCTGTAATATAAAAGTCTACATGGGGATAAGTGCTCTGATTCAGAAGTCTGCCAGCCGTTTACTGTCACCAGTGACTACTGGGAAGTAGATAAATTGTCTGCTGGTTTTAGCTTCAGAATGAGCACAAAGTAAGCAACCTGGCTACAGCAGCTGCAGTTTAAGTCTCTAATCCCGGTTCCTGCTCTTTCTGTTACTGGTTTTTAGCAGCTCGACTCATGTTATTGTGCTGTTAGTTTTGTGACAGGGCTGGATAGCAGTGTCAATTGTGCCACCACATTTCTGTGTTGTGATCTGTGCTGTGGTTCACCCTAAGAACAGGTGACAGCTCTTTCTAGTGGAGTGGAATCCTGTTAGGGGTGCAGGCAGGTGCCAGAATGCCTTCCAGTGCCTGTACCACTTCCCTCAGTGGGAGTTTGGATAGCTTGAACATTGCATGCGACTGCTTCACTTGGCAGCGTTGAACAACACAAAATCACTTACAAAAATGCTGCTGTGAGGAAGTGTCAGTCTGCCAAAAGTTTTTGGAGGTCTTCAGGGTAGTTGGGTGCAGTGATGCAGCTGGGTAGCAGACAAGAGCACTGCAGTATCCTCAGCCTTCCCCTCTTCCCCTACAGCTGCAGCCTGCTCTGTTCTCTGGAATTCATCAGCACAGTTCTGTTAGGTGTCTTGTAGAAATATGGATTTTCCAATTAAAAATACCAATATTTATCTAATTATTAAAAGTTTTCTTCATTTCTTTCTTAATAACCATGCTCTTGTCCGACTCCATAGAAAATAATCTTTTAGAAAAAAGTTTGAATTTAGTAGAGAATTTAAAATATCTGTCAGCTTTTCAGTAGAAAGACCTTATATTTGTATATATGAACTTTCTTGCAGCAGCTATAGACATGTATTTTGAGAGCTCTGACCCGCTGACTGAGAAATCTTTACAGTACATATGTAGCCAGCCATGTGTAAAACTTTGCAGAAGTAAGATCAAAATCTGGAGGGTCAAAGACAGAATAGTTTCTTCCCCTTTTATAGCTCCTGTATTGTAGCTCAGGATTAGGTATTACATTAGTACAGTACCGTGTGTGTGTCAGTGACTTGCTTTCTATCACGATTCAGTTGTTACTCTGATGATGTATCACAAGAAAAGGTTATGTGGAAAAAAAATAATCCTTTTCTTATCCCAGGTATTGTTAAAGGAGCACCAAAGAATTCTTTGGGACTTGTGAGAAGCTGCTTTTCTGCTTCTCAAGAGCAGTAGTTGGATGAGACTCCAGCTTCTCTTCATTGCTGAAGATAGTTTCGCCAAAGCATTTCACTGTCCTTTTTACTGCTGTTAAAGGCAACTGCTCGTCTCTCTGCATTTTACTCAGGCAGAGCAAAGGACAAGATAATCCCTTAGCCTGTTAAATGCTCCATCCCATCTGGTAGGTGATAATTGCATTGTAAGGGGATTAACACAGTGGGATATGCTTACAGTGTAATGAAAGCTTCACTATAAGTGTGAAAGTCAGCTGATGGCATTCTAGCACTTTGGGACCTTACATTTGCACATCTTTTGTAAAAAATATAAAATAAAAGTTCCAGCTGGGGAAGGTATACAGTACCTTTATATGCCATCCTTCACATATTTGTAGCAGATTTTACATTTATTCTGGAATATCAGTAGTCTGAATATGTGAAATCCTCTTGTAGGACTAGTGCAATAGACTTGTGTTTAGCCAAATGTTTTGAGACCATTCAGTGAGTATAGCTGTATTAAATGTATCCCAGGTGTTGACTACTTTTACTCAAAAGTACTATGACTTTAAAATCATGGGGTTTAGTTCTTACCAGTATAGGAACAGCCATTTTATTTAAACACTGCCTAGAAATCTTTATCAGTAAAGGTGAAATTTGAATATGCCACACAGTGAGGAATATCACAGTACTTTTGTGTCAGCAGGGATTTCTGTCAGGAGGACTTCTGGCTGAAAGTAACACTTCTTGCAGCCAACCAAAATAAATATTTTGAAATTTCAGTTTCAAGCATGACCCTAAGGTAGTGCAAACTGACTCTTAAAAAAAGATGTTAAAAATCTTACGTTTTTTAAGTTTATCTAATGCTGTAGTGAAGATAGTAAATCTTAAGGTTCAGAGCATTTCATAAGCTAACTGTACCTTAGCTTCCTTACCTTTCAAGATGATAAAGATCCTTGTGAAGATAAATTATGTAGGGCAGTAGCTCAGTGTTGATTATCATCCTGTTGGTTGCACTCTCTCCAGTCTCCCCATATAATACAAGAAACTGGGCAGGTTGCTCTGTGCTGACCCTCATGTGCTGCTTCACTGGTTTGAACATTAACCTCTTTGGTTAAAACAGGGCTTGGTTAGTGTGCGCTGTGCTGGACTATAGCTTCATAGTCAGATGATTAAATTAGAGTGGGGTATATAAGTATGCACTGTATGCAGTAGATGCTTTAGTGACATTGTATGACCTTGCTGCAGGATTAAATTTTCTAATGAATTAAGGTTCTGTGACCAGCTGTGTGGCTGCTGTTTCTTTAGTTTCCATTTCCTGACTTAGCAGCTCCGTGTGCGTGTGCGCTTCTGGGAGTAAGGGTAAAATAAAATCTAGTGGGCTTTTATGGGCTGTCTGCAGTAACTTTGCCAGTCTGTGAGGAGGTTGTTGAGTGTGGTTAAGCTCAACCTTCTCTTACTAATCATGGATCTGAGTGGGGTTAAGTAGAAAGCTAGTGTTCCAAGTTCTGGTGATGAGACATGGAAGATTTCACGGATATTTTTTTTTCTTCTCTCTTTTATTTTTGTTATTTCTTTTAAGGTGGCTGATCTCTAAAGAATATTCCTTAATTATTTCCTTTTAAGTTGAAAATGTTTACCTGAGGAGAGGAAAACTAGGGAAGTTTGCTCTTTTGTTTTGTGACACATTGTAGTTTTAAATAAGCTTGGGTGTAAGGTCATGGAACTCAAAAAACGATAAACATAACAGCACTCTTCCAGAAAATGAAACATGTCCCCTCTCCCCACCCCAGTTGTTTCTGGAATATGGGTTTATGTCACATGAAAATCCCTCTTGAAAGAGCCATTACATTGGCAGTATATGGGAAAGTATTTTCAAGCAGAATTTTTAGATATTTAGAAAAAGAGGTTTTTAACAATCCTTACGTATATATATTTAAAATATATACCAAGTATGTAGCAAACCAAATCATGTATGGTATATAATGAGTTTTCTTCTTATTTAGGTGACAAACAGCATGTTTGGTGCTTCAAGGAAGAAGTTTGTAGAGGGGGTTGATGGTGATTACCATGATGAGAACATGTACTACAGCCAATCATCGATGTTCCCACATCGGTCAGAAAAAGATGTAAGTTGAATAAACTTATTTTTTCTTCTTTCAGTACTGAGGTAGTTTCAGCTATGTGACATGTACACGAGAAGGGGCTTCATTGGCTTTAAGCTGTACGTGGCTGTTTCCAGTGGCAAGTGCTTTAGTTTTAGTGAATTTATTAATGTGATCTTCAGCCATATGCTTGCCAGTGGTTGTTTTTTTTTCATCTTGAAGAATTGTATTTGTAATTTAAATTGAGTTATTGATTATATGTTGTGCTTACATGCTGTGTCTACAATGTTTTTTGTTGTGGTTTTGCATTTTACATCTTCAGCCATTTTTAGTTTCTGAAAACACCTTGTGCAATTTGTTTGCTGAAGTATTCTAAGTTAGGCATTTCTCCCATTTGTAATGCCACAAAGTTATGAAACTAGTAATTCCTAAACATTTTTTCCCCTTTGTAATGACAAATTGCATGTTTGAACTGCATTGGCGTTACTGAAGCTCTGCTGCTTCTTACCAAAGCTAAATAAATTAGGCAGTAAAGTATTTCACTTTTATATGGAGTGGCGTGTAGAAATACATGGAGGACTTGAAAGTGTGACTTGAAGTTCATGTCACTTGCAGGTCAGTAATACTATCTCATGGCAGACTTGTATTTAATATGTGTAGGCAACATACTCTTTCTCATTTTAAAAAAATATGTATCCATTCAAATTTTACAAAGGTGCAAATGCTTCAAGTCTGCCTCCAAGACTGTCCAGAAATACAGTTAATAGCAGTTGTGAACATAGTCTTGCTAGACCTTGACCTGTATCAACATAAGCATTCTACAGACTCTTAGCTGAATTTTAATTTAGATTTTCAAAGAGAAGGAAATAGGTTTAGAGAGTAGAAGGCCTTTTCAGACAAAATGAAACAAAAGAGCGTAAATGCAGCTTTCCAATTCAGTTCCATAAATTGATAAGAAATTTCAGGTGAGCCAGCAAAGGATTAAAATGTAGTACAGTATAAAGAAAATTGAATGGGCTGCTCTTTTCTTTTTATGTTGACTACATGTGTGCATGTACCACAGATGCACATAGGCATAATGGGTTATTTATAATGTTGAATATACATCCTTTCTGTGGTCACCATGAGGTGCAGCTAGAACTCTTAAAACCAATAGACAGTATTTTCTCCAAAGTGATTTTTGTACATTAAATCCCCACTTCTAGACTTGATGCACTGAGGAAAAAATCATTATGGTGTAATAAGAAAGGTAGAGTGAGATAAATGCTATGCTGCACAGTGTACATAGTGAAAGCTGATGGCTTGGCACATTGTTGACGCAGTGAATGAGTGTTTTAGTTGCCTGCTTTTTCTGTAGGCAGAATTGCAGAAGTGGATCTTAGAATGGAACTTCAAGAGAAGGAAGGTGGGTTTTCCAGACACCAGGAATGACAATTGAGAAATCGTGAAAGCTTGTGGGAGAAGTGGCCAGAATGGGGCATAGAAGCCTACTGTAGTTGGCAGAAGAGTGATGTCATTCCGACAAGAAATAGAAGAGTGGATTTGCAAAAGCTTTTAAAAATTTTATTTCCAAATCATTTTAAAGGTTCCCTGAGCTCCTGTAGCTTCACTGTTGTCCATTACAACTTTCTGAGTTTATGCTTATGAAATTTTAGACTGTTGCATGCTATTCTAATTTTTTTAATAAGTTTTTATCAAAATAAATTTATGGTGGTAATACTGACTGTGCACCTTTGATCACTCACGTATAGCTAAACGTATATTGTGTATTACATGTTCCATTTGCTGTTTCATTTGGCTCACAGTAGATAAGAAGGGTTGGGAAGGTTGTTACATTCTCTTAGTTTCCAACTTCTTTTGCAGCTTTGAAAACCTTTTCCTGTTGAAAATAACCATGTTTTCAAATAGTCTTTAATCTAGAATTCTGCTAAAAATGTTGTATATGAAAGTAACTATATTGGCTCTGTTGTTTAGATAACAGCATTGACAAGCTAAAGTAAAATTGCTCGGAGTTTTCTCCTAGTAAGCTAATAAAGTCTAATCTTCAAAACCTAGATCCAGTTTTATGAACACCGGGGGAAAAATTCTAGCATTCTAGATCTTGGAGCACTTTGGATCTTTGTGTCTTCACATCTACTTTGGGAATAAAATAAAGGTAGAAGAAATATTGGGGAAAGAAGTAAATCACTGTTATCCAAACTAGGTGCAGGTTTACTGCAATTTAAATTACTCCTCTTTTTTCATTTTCAGCTTTGTTTATGTCTTTACTGAAAGCAGATAAAATTAATGTTGCAGGGTTTTGCAATTGACCTGTAAAAGAATTACTTAAATGTTAATTTTTTTTCTCTCCAGTGTATGATATGTACATATGAATGCAGAGTCCTTCATTTATGCTTCATTTATCTTCTAGAGTTCTTCAAACTGAAATAGAATGGTTTTGGTGGAAGCCTCTGTGAATGGCCTCCTTAAATTTTGTTCTTCAGAAAGGGTTAAAGCTTGTTTAGTATTTACCCTTATACGGAATATAATTAAGTGTTTCTGTTTTTCACTTTGTTGAAGTTTTACTGATTCTGATCTCGAAAGTTACTACTTTCCAAGGAACTGTTGCTGCTTGTGTGTGTATGTATATTCCAAGCGGAGGAACATAGGGAATGGTGAAATCCTCCTAAAGCTTGGAGTAAAGACTATTACTGCAAGCATATTTGTATAAATTTCAAAACTTACTTTTCACTTTATTTTTACAGTGAAGTCAAGTCCTGTCTTAAACTTCAAAGACTTTTGACATGGGGAAGGAACTAGCAACAAATAATTTTGGACATGTTACTTTTGTTTCAGCCTCAGTGTAACTAAGAGCTAAAAGTTTTCTTTTAAATTACCTGTTTTTTCATTAGAGAAAGCAGTTCTAGATAAATGGGACTAATATGGTAATAGAAATGGAAAAGTTGCGTGTTACTCACATGCACAATTGCTTCCAAGATCATACAGATACTGATTGGATAAGTTATTTTAGGCCCACAGTTATGGTTCCTTAGATGAGATTACATCTTGCTCAAGCCATTTTATGCTTCTTTTTTACTAAATAAGTTGCTTTGCTTTGAATCATCACATGCTTGCTGAGCTAAGTAGGGAAGTGGAACAGAGTATATGTGTGAATGCTGTGTCTGTGAATTTTTCTGCACTTGGTCAATGATAACCAGGTCAATAATCCTTTGACAAAGAAATTAGATGTTTTATAGTACTTTCAGAACACAGAACAGGTTAAGAAAATTGTTTAACTTTTGGCTGGAAACAAGTGGGGTCCTTGTAATATAAATTGACAAGATGGTGCACTGTGTTGCCCACAAAATAATTGCAGAGCTTACTTATGGCTAATTTCGCCAACTTAGTTGAGCTGTCTGTGCACTCTGCAAAATAATTTTCAGGACATAAATACATGTATTTTTATTTGGATAGAGTGACAGTGGTAGAAATTAGTAACTCAAGGCCCTGCTTGTACTTTAGAGACTACAGTTGTTAAACGAACAACACAAAAATGCAGATGAGCTTTGAGAAAAGATTGGAGCGGTTCAGTCTGAACTTTTGATTTCTCCTGTATGAGAATGTAGAAGGACTCCACAAGGTTTGACCAATCTAGCCCAATCTACTGAAAAATGTGTACATGAGAGTATAAGATTCAGGGCATCTTCTGTTGCTCTGAACTGTACTCATAAATCTGACAATAGACAGACATGCATTTTAATGAAGGACTGCCCAATCAGGAAAGTTAGGAGATTTTTTCAGTTAATGTTTTTTTCGAATCTTGGCCCAATGCTTTGCTGTTCATTTTCTTTCCCAGTTGCTCAACAGATAGTAAAATGCTTGCAGTAACGTAGTAGTAATACTTCTCATTTTTACTTTTAATTGTTGTGGCAGGTAAGATCTAGCTTGAAGATTAGATTTGTCTTATTGCAATTGTTTATCTAGCTCCCTGCCACTAGAAAGTTCTCAGATTTGGATACTGAGTGCAGAAAAATGGGTTGTTGATTCTGGGAGCCTGCTTTCCTGAGGTTTCTTCCATCCTGAGCTGAAGCATGTCTGTGGTGGATGAAATTCAGGGGTTCCTCTGTCATGAGACAGTTGCATGAAGGCAGATGTCAGTGGTGCTGGTACAACAAAGGGTGGTCAAAGGCCTTTTACTGTGATTCTGTTAAACTGATTTACAGAACCTTTACTTTTACTGTGTTTTGAATATTTGGCCTTATAAGGAGATGGTGCTTCTACAAGAGAGAAAACCCTGAAGGCTTAGCTTGCCATTGTGATTGAGATCCAGAATCTTGCTAAGTTTTGGAAACTAAATGTGTAAGAGTTTAGTCAGTCTTCTGGAGACAACTTTGGCTTTAAGGTTACTGAACCTCATTGTTTCAGATGAATTGCTGACTTTCTAATGCTATTATTTTAGGATTCTGAGGAAGCCTATGATATCTTGTTTTCTAAGGTATCTTTCTTGCCTTAGTCATTTAATTCAGATGCTTCATATGGAGTTGTATTTAAAAATTCCCATGAAACCCCCTTGTGTCAGGAGCAGTTGTAGCATTCACACCAGTGCTGGTTGGCTGAATAGAGATACTGTACATTAACCTAACTTGTAATTGTCTGAATAGTTTTGATCCATTTGTGGAGGGAGAAAAAACCCTGAAGTTTATTTTGAGAAATAAATAGATTAATGTCTTTAATTGTAAATGGCAAATGAATATTTTCACATGCATTACTTTGCACGTAAACATTCTTGTAGATTTGACTGAATAGTGAGTTGGTTTGCCCTGCTTGCTTTGTGAAACACATGGCTTAGGCTTCACTCTTTGAAGTGTGAGTTACAAAGCAACAGAGTTACTTTTCACTTTCCAGAAGAGTGATTAAACATTCCTTGCATGTATTTCTGAGTACACAATAAGGGTTTTTATTAAAACACCCAAACCCCCAACAAAAGAAAAAAAAAAAAAAACCAAAGCAAAAACTCTAATGGAAACAAACGAACTTTAAGAGTATGAAAATTGCAATGCCATTGATGAAAATAGTTGGAAGGACTTGCAGGAAATGAGATTAGTAAAAATTCAAGGAACTTTGTGTTTTATTGCAGTTCCCTTTCAGAGCCTATCGTCATTCTGCCTATAGCATGCATTTTCATAAGAAAGTTACACAGTATGCTGAAAGAACAAAAAAGTTTCAAAATATAAAATGTGCCCTTTATTGTGTCACCTGTAAGTTTGCACCTAAATGGATTTATCAAATAAAACAATACATCATAAAGTAATTTTGCTTAGGGACAAAAGTGTTTTTTAATGCTATTTCACACAGTATGCAAGTATGTGTCTGACAAATAAATATCTGAATATAAGTTAGTTCACATCCCTTTACAATTTGGAATTATGTCACAAGGAAATTAATTTTACTACTGATGACTGCAGTATAATTTTCACTATGACTGAGTTTGTATTTAGGCTTTTTATAGAATAATTAAATGACTATGGTAGGTGTTCTCTACTTTTCTGTGCTTCATCTTCATCTAGAAGCTTTATTTTACTACATCTCCACTTCACAATGTATAATAATTCTTATATGTCAGCTTTAGCTTTTGAAGTGGTGCCTTGAACTAGCTTAACTCCATGCATAAAATCACGTGCATTTTCTAGAATGGCAAGGTTATGGTTTCTTACCCAATAACTCAGTTCATTGAACATGCCGTTTTGTAATATTGATGGTTTATGAGCTTAGTGGTGGGCATTTTGTTTGGTTTTTTTGTATGCAGCTAGTTATTTAGTTGGTATAAAATATTTGCTGTGTTGTCCTAGTTGTTAATTGCTTTGGCATTTTTTATAGCATCTTTCAGTGAGCTTTCAGTAGTCATTTGGCTCATTGATAAACTGTGCTATCAAACAATATCTCTACACAGGGAGAACCTGTTTTTAGAGCTTTACTTGGGTAGCCATGTTAACCTCACAGTAATAATGTCACTGTCATTCAAAAGCAGCATCTTGTCTCTAAGATCTTGAGATTTTGCTGCCATCAACAGTGTGGTCCTACCTCCTTGTACTTCCCAAGTGCTGCTGGAGGCAGAAGATCACAACCAACCAGAAATGATGAAATATGAAAGACAGAATAAAATTTCATTCATTTTTCAGTATTGTTTTTGGATTTATATTTCACAAATTATTTACATCAGTAGTAATTTTCACTGGCAGTTAATACCTGTATTTATATATGCATACAAGGTTTTCATTGACTTATGATACTGAGATTTGGAAATACTTTCTTGTAAAATGGGAATTTTGTGAGTGCTGTATTAGAAGGTGGTTTAAAGAGGAAGACTAATAACACTACTAAAAAACTGTCAGTCTAGAAAAATACATGTTTTTATCTGTTATTTGTTGACTTGTTTTACTACTGTTTTTTATGTCAGTATAACACTTTCTTCTTTTGAGGCTGTGGGTCAGACGTTGTTATTAAGTAGTGCAGCACAGATGGCAGATACCAGAAATAAAGTAGTGTAAATATAAAATGATGCTGATGTTTGCATCTGTGAGAAACCCATCATTTACCAGGCCTGATATTACTCACAAACTTGCTTATTCTAACACATTTTGCTTCTAGGAGTTGACTTTGTAGTGCTAGATCAATGTATTTTAGCTACAGCTTGCCTCATGTTTAAGAAAGTAGCTTTGGGCTATAACTACATAATGTAGCAGCCTTCGCAGAATTGCTTTACTGAGTTTTCTTGGTGCCACCCTGCCAATGTGTGCTACCATGGCAGTGATGGTGACAGGCAGCTGTCCCCACACTGAGTTGGGGCTTTGCTCGGAAGAGGCAGGATGCTGCAGTGCACGGGAAGGCAGGAACCTGTTCAGCCAGCTCTGCCGCTGGACCTCCCTCCCACCACCTCCCTCTGCTTTCAGAAAGGCCACAGCCTGTGTTCTCCACTCTCCTGAGAGGGTCGCAAAGTGCAGTGGTTTTTTCACAGTTCTGGCAAATGTAAGCATTTCCTGGTGCTGTTTTTTCAAGATTGTTGACACTCTCAAATGAACTTACTGCAGTAAACTGATCAAGAGTAATGAGAGCAGTTAAAGTAAAATCTTGTTCAGCACTAGGGATAGGAAATTGTCTGATAGCCCCTTACAGCTTATTGATTCTTGTTGTGGACCAGTCCAGAAAAATTGGGCCATCTGCTTGGATTATCAATTGGTTTGAGTTTAGATGCATAATCTTCCATGATAAAAATTGTGCTGTCACTGTTTGAGACTCGTGAGTAAAATGATGTCCGTGTCTTAAGTTGACTGTCATCAACTCAGTCTTTCAGCCTGCCAGTACTGATTGTTGGTCTTTCCAGTATGCTGGCAGAGTGCACCCTTCATGTTACGCAAGGTCGTTTTTGCTCAGTTGTCTTCTTGTTCCATGGGAGAGGCACGTCTTAGGCCTCCTCTGTCGCCTAATAACAACATAGGGAAAGCTAATTGAAAAAAATCTGCCTAGTTTGGTGATACAATGTTGGAAAAGAAGAAATCCCATGCTAGGTTTTGTGGCTGTTAATCACTAGCAAATTGATTTCGGTTGTTACAACTATAATTCTCAGCATTTTTTCCCTAAGATTCTGACATAATTGGGTAAAATTTAGTAGATCTTAACAACTGGAAGACATATTAGTCACCTTAAGTCTTAGCCTGCTTTGGTTTTTATTAAGGTTATGACCTTTGGCTATTATATACTAAAAGAAATTCAAGTGGCTTCCAGTCACGGTTGCAAGCATGCTCATGGGGAGTTGTTGTATTTTCTGTGTCATATAGCACATAGCCCAGTCAGATGAAATAATGATTGCAAAATGCCAGAAGGAATGTTTTTAGTAATACTAATGCCATTCATCTTGAATCTTTATTACCTTTGGTAGACCAAGTTTGAGTAGACTATCATAGTGATGCAGAGGGTTTGAATGCAAATCAAGATTCTGGTAGTATAGGTTAAGGTTTTGCTGAATTAATTTTTTTTCCTTGGTCTAAATTGTATGGAAATAATAGAAAAACAAGACAATTTAAAATTGTTCCTTACTTAGATATGACAGAAAAGGGCATTTAATAAAGTAGAGATGGAATAAGTGAGATACCCATACACTGTATTCGTTCTCCATAAGATTTGAGAAATGTTGCATTTAATCTTCCTGGAACAGATCCACAGGATTTTTTTATTGATTTCTTCTTGAGGCTTGTTGTCTTTGATGTTCTAAGCATGTTATGACATTAAGTTATCAGACTTACTGAATTTAACGCTTGGCTTTTATTATGGTTTTCTATAAAGGTTTCTCTACAAGTCATTTTGCAATTAACTTTTCGTGTAAAAGTAAGTGGCACAATAAATGTGACCTACTTTGCAATGTTTCAAAAGAAAATCCTCTTTCTAATAAGCAGTGTTCAATAAATATTATTTGCTACTGCTTTTAAATGAATTTAAAAAATCAAGTAGTATTCATTCTACAGGAGGTGGGATTCTTTTTCTCTCTTTAAAGTAATCTAGTGCCTCTTAGGGGTTTAATTATGGAGTTTTTTACTCCAAATTAACATTATAAACAAAAGATTTGTATGCTGAGGTCTGTACCATCTTCTGCTTATTACATCACATGCCATCACAGCAATTTTTGAATTCCCCGAGCAGCTGTGCTTCTGGGATGTTCTTCTTTGGCTTAACTGCTTTGCTTATCTGTCCCAAAGCTGGTAGTACTTTTTCACTGATGTTTCTATCTCAGTGTCTGGTTTGTTGGTTTTTATTTTTGAACTTGTGTGCCTTTATCATTGTCTGTGAAGGTGTCTTATAACTTTCTGCCTCTCATTTTTTCCCATAGAATTACAATTTTTCACACCTTGCAACATGTTCTAGGATTTTCCAACTAGTCAAACTTGAATGCCATTTTCCTAACCTCACTGTTTTACTTTGTCTTTCCTTGCTTAAAAACTACTGTGTCAGCTTGTTTTATCAGTGTTTAATGAACATCAGTTGATTAGTTTGGGGGGGAAGTGTGCTTTTGAAGTCTTGTCTCCCAAGTGTCCCGACTTCAGCATGCTTTGGTTCATGTTGCAGAGCAATATTGATGTGAGTGAATTTTATTCCTTCTGAATGAAAACAGGTTGGAAGTGATGTTTCAGCAGTGCACCAGACGTGTACCACTCACTAATGGGCATCTAGTCCATGGCATCAAGTGTTTTAGTTAGGAAAACATACAGTAGCTGTTAGGCCCCCAGAACCAACTTTTTTTTTACAAATGTACTTCCCTCTGGCTGCATCACTTGCTGATGCAGATATGGCCCGTGAACCTGGTTATATGAATGCTGAGCTGAAGCCTTTGGTTGTTACTTTAAGTGGGCTTTTGTTCGCAGTGAGTTCTTTACTAAGAAGATCTTGTCTTGCTGTTTCAAATCCCTTGTGTACGCTAGTATGGATGTTTGTTCCTGTAGTTGCTCACTATCAAATATGTGCACTTTGTTCTTAATATGCGTGCGTATAATGTATGTTGAGGTAATATTTCTGATGGTCTGCAGTAATTGCCTGCTGTAATTTTTTTCATGCCTTCTGTATGTATTCAGAAAATCATAAATACTTTGTGACTTACAGATATGAATGCTGCTTTTGATACTTAGTGACTTACCCTGCATGTCTTCTTTCTCATTTCTACCATCTGGATTTGGCCCCAGTATAGACAACTAGCAGATTCAGTTTATAAGGTTTGTTTGAATTCTTCATCTGTCTAGATGATATCAACAAAGCAATTTGCAGTTTATCACAGTAAAGTTGTTTTGATTTGAATTCTTTACTCTCACACCGAAAAAGGTTGAAATTGCCTTATGTCGAAGAATCCAGACATTCCTTTCCATGAAGCCATCCTAAAATTCAGTCCAAGTCCAGACTAATTCACTAAACAAGCAGCTATTTGCCCATGTGTTACTAAGCAGAAGTAGCATGTTCTCTTGTGGATGGAGGGATTAGGTCAGCTAATAACTCTTCTTGCTCCAGGGGGACAATCAGCTATACCTGGTGCTGGTGAGCAGCTAATCAATGAAAAAAAGCATACGGGGACGGATGTTCCAATATTTAACTTCCCTTAAGATTGCAAAGGGTTTTTTTCCAAGTGTTTAGACTGTTGTCTAAAAAGTTATTAATACTGTTTCTCAGATTTATTAATACTCTACATTTCTTCAGAAGCATGGAGAACAGTTTATTTATTCTTTTCCTCTTAGAACAGTGACTGGAAATCTGGTGTCATGTGCCTACATTAGTTGCCTTCTTTCTGGGGTATGCAAACCCAAATCTCCATCTTTCTTCATAGATGATGCTGGTGATTTTTAGTTAGATCTTACTCTTGCCAAGAATCTCTATAGTTTGTCACATTTCTGGTGTGATGTCTGAAAGCTGATAAAGAAGGGTTTAATGGAAATATTAATATGTGATTTCTCTCAAGCGGGCATGGTAGAGCAAGAAATACTGCTTCTGACATTTGTAGGTCCTGTTCATATCTGTGTACAAGCATGAAGCTAGCTCTTAGGGCAGTATATTATAATTTTAACAATGGAATCTTACCTGAAGTTCATATCTGTTCGTATAGACCTGCTGCTACCTATCCATTCATATTTTAAATGATAATACAAAACTTTCACTTGTTGAGCAGGAATTGATCTGGTTATATGAGACATGGTTTGCAGAGGAAAAAGATCTCTGATTTAAGTAAAGGAGTATTTCTTTTTCTGTAATGATGGGTCTTCTAGCTGCAAGGGTAGAAAGCCTGAAAGCTTTTAGATCTTCGTGCTCATTTTTGCAAGTAAAAGTCTGTGTTTATACAGGTGAACTCATAAATTTTTATTGATGTGTAATACACTGCTACATGTGTTACGGTGCAGATATTTTGGGGAGTTTCTAAAATTTTTTGTGACTTTGAACGAGTTTTCAGTTGTTTTGGTTTTCTTGGCATAACATAGTGTTGTAAGCTTCCAGAGCAAGATAGCACAATATCTTTGTCTTTAATAACCTCTTACTCTTCTTATATTTTAGATGCTGGCATCACCATCAACATCAGGTCAGCTGTCTCAGTTTGGGGCAAGTTTATACGGGCAACAAAGTAAGAATTCTTGTTATTAATAATATGTTTATTTTATGCTAAATATAGTACAGTTTGACACTCTGGAACATGCAGATGGCTTTGTTTTCTGGTGATTGTAAAAATAAGAGTATGTCTATATACAATTATTTTAAGATACATTTTTGCTTTGCTTAATATGCATTTTTGCAGTGTTTAGTGTGCAAAATGTCATACATGTCACTTCATAACTGCTAAATATCCAAATATAACCATACTGTTATCTGTGATTTAATTATCTGTGATTTAGCAGACTCTCTGAAGGAGAACCTAAGAAAGCTGGGCCAGAATGAGCCTAGTTCAGAAAACTATATAACGAATAGAAGGAAATTATACCTTAAATATAACTGGTGTTTCATGCTCTACAGGAGCACAATAAATCTTGTGTACATGCTTGGCAACTTGGATTGGATGAAGAGATGTGCCATTAGGATTATTGCTTTCTGCATCACTGTTTTTTTCTTTCCGGTACCTTGAAAATTTCATGTATCTGCCAGTCATATGGACACTGTTGGAATAGAAGAGCTATAGAGCAGCAGTCACAGTGTAATGCTAACTTAAGGACCACCTAACTTAGGGCCAGCACTGAGAACTGAGCCTCCTGGTAACCGAGAGGCGCACTCAGGCAGTGACTCAGAATATCCGAGTTAGATACAGTTCCACAAGTAAAACTGGTTGTGAATATCATCTCTCCTTTGTCACTGTATGCTTTTGAATGTTTTCTGCTGTCTTGCTGAGTGCATTTGACTCAGATTCCAAGAAAAAGTGTCTTCAGAGTACTTTAGAGAGTCTGGACTTTTTATCTGGACTGACTTAAAGCTTAAAGCTTTATTTGCTAGATGCATGGCCTTCCCGACTTCTTTCGGCTTTCTTGAAATAGTTTAAAAAAATACAGTGGGGTTTTGGGGGGGTTTTTTTGTTTGTTTTTTGGTGGCAGTGGTTTTTTGGAAGTTTTTTTTTCCTGTCTCAGTGGCTGTTGATGAGTGACCCCATAATATAAACTGCCATTTTTATGCTACTGAGATTTATATGAGCAGCTTCTAGCCAGTGTGGGAGTCACGTTTGGCTCTTGTCTTTTAGGTGCTCCTTCTGGCTTTCAGACTTAACTGTATACAGATACTGAAATAGTTTATTCATTCTGTTTATCACAGTTATTTGTTGCTTATGTTTTAAGGTCAACTTCTTTTATCAGCTTGGTTGTTCATTCAGTTGGTTGCTGTGCCTAGGATGTAATCTCTGTAACATGGAGGCATATATGCCTAAAACCTTAAGTAAATATTATGAGGTGTCAGTTTCTACATGATCTTAAGAAAAAGGGGCAAGAAACTTTTGTGTTAAAGTCATGGTTATGATTAAAATATACTTCAGGAAAAGCAAAGCTGATAGTGCCTATGCACTTTTAATGATTGGTAGCTGTCAGTCATTAAGCAAGATCTCATGTTACAGCATTAATGTAACTTCAACTTGACCAGTAGGAAGGAAATCAGCCATTTCATTGGTCTGCTTCCAACACAGCCCATGTAGCTCTCGTCTCAATTAGAAAAGTGGAAAAAGAAAGTGTAAGAAAAAAGGGTTTGGGATTTTTTTCCTTCTTATAGTGAATATTTCAACTGCCCCTCCTTGCCAGGAGTATGGTTCTACTTCACTGTAACAACTTTAATCTTAAAAATTCTAATTTAAAGAAAGCCAACAAGAAGAAATAACCATCAGTCTAAAACTGGCTTTGCTAAAACAAATGCTTGCACAAAATTAAGTTGAATATCCTAATTGTGTTTTTTGGTGTGCTGTATCTAGTTTGGAAGTGTATGCATTTTTTCTGTACTGTTTTATTTTTAAAATCCCATGTAATTGTTAATCAATGGGAAATATTATTTATAATATATATTTATGCTCATTGAAATTATTCTGATGCAGCAAATTGCCAAAATATTTACAGTGAACACTTCGATGTAATCAACTTTTAATGAAATATTAGGATGCTTGTTATAGCAAGCCACACTACCTCTTAATCTGAACATGTAGAGATAAATCTGAGTGTTTTAAACACTTGAGCTTTATTACACACTCCCTGGATTGCAAATTTTAGGGTACAACACAGACCGCAGTTCTTAAAGCGTGAAAGCTGAATGACTGGGAGATTTCTTCAGACCTTGTCCATGATAATAATTTGAGCATATGCCATGTCTGTTCTTTGCATTCTTAGTATTTAACCATGATATACACTGTCATATTCAGCTCTTCTGCAGGGGTGTTCTACCATGGGAGAGTGCTGATCCATCAGAATTTTCTTTTGTTTGGTCTGCAAGATAAGGTTTTGAGTTCTGTCAGTCTGCCTCAGTAGCCTTATGCCAAAGCAATAAGAACTGTCACAGCCATTTTTTTCTATATGCTAAATTTGTTATTATTGCCGTGTTGCACTAAATGACTTTTTCTTACCTTTGAACATAATTCTGGAACTTCTTAAACACAGAAAAATGATGTGAGAATGATGAAAAACTTCATGAAGTTTTTTGGACATTTTGAAACAGGGTAGTAACTGGCTATTTTCTGCTGTTCTCAGTGAAAGTAATTGAATTTTTTACCTCACTGAAGTGCTTGCTTTATTCTGTCACACACAATTGTTTGTGTAGAAAATACTTTTGATCACATTGTTAAAACTCTTTTGAATGTTTTTAAATGCTAATAGAGGGCCGGTAAAATTCTGCTTGCTTTTTTTTCTTATAAGGTCAAACTTGATCACAGACACTGAAGTACTGTTGCCATAAAGAAGCAACTTAAACTGTAGAGAGAGAATTGGCCTCAAATGTTGCTTTCGTTGTCCTAAAAACACATTGTTAATTAAATATCCATCACTTTCTTTTTTTATCAAAGATTTGCTTAATTTTTAGCAAGACAAATCAGTGTTATAAGTACTGGTGAAATACATACTTATTTATTCAAAAGTAATTAGCATATTTCTTGAATGCAGTTACCGATTTTCCTAAAATGCTGTCTTCTTTTGAAATAATTTGTAGATTTTCATGTCCTGATCAAAAAACTCAAAATTCAACCCTTTAACAGTGTATGTCTCAAAGGAAATAAAATTTTGTTAGTGGCTTCAAATAGAGAAATTCCTTAAAGAGCCTTTCCAAAGTTAAACAGAAGTGAGGCTAAATTTGGTAACTGTGTTTCTACTATCCAAACAAGGACTTAGTTTTTACACTGCACTTTCCTTCAGTCTTTACACTTTTTTGTACGTTGTCAGCATTAATTGTTTCCATCTACACCTGATGGAGAAGACCTTGTTCCTGATTGCTCTATGTCTCCACCCCTCTGAATTTTTTCTCAATAGGTGCACTAGGCCTTCCAATGAGGGGAATGAGCAACAATACCCCTCAGTTAAATCGCAGCTTATCACAAGGCACTCAGTTACCGAGCCACGTAACGCCAACAACAGGGGTACCAACAATGTCACTTCACACGCCTCCATCTCCGAGCAGGTATTTATCGATAGCCGATAATTCTGCATCTCTTTCTGCAGAGCTCTTGTTAAATGTTCTGCGTATTTTGTCTCATACTTTACAGTCTGATAAATTAAAAAAGAAGAAAAGTAGTTTCTATGGACTGCTGCCTGTGTTAGGGAAATAATACTGTAAAAAAGTAAGGATTTACTGTAAGGCAGTATTTTATTTTTGCATGTAAAAGACAAATTGCTGGCAAATTCTGCTTCAGAATGTAAGAGGTTGTTACTTGATTGTCCAGTTAAAATTTTGGTATGGTGTCATACACCATGTAAGAATACAAAGATAGTAGGTCTGAACTGCTCATTCGAAAAGAGCTGTAGCGCCTTTTCATATGTATAATACTTAAGTATTTATCTAAACCTGACGGACTTGATTACTATGTACTGGGTCATTTGGTATTTCTGAAGAAATCCAGAACTGCATTAATTATAGAGAGTAATCCAAACACATTGTTTGGTCGCTAAGCACAAATTAAGTTGCAACAACTCAGAGTCCATCCTGCTTTAGCAATCTAAATGAGTAGCCAAATACTGTTGTACAGATTCATCTCTGTGGATGGTTTTTCTCTTTCAGGGGGATATTGCCTATGAATCCTAGGAATATGATGAACCACTCCCAGGTTGGTCAGGGCATTGGAATTCCCAGCAGGACAAACAGCATGAGCAGTTCAGGGTTAGGCAGCCCCAACAGAAGCTCTCCAAGCATAATATGTATGCCAAAGCAGCAACCCTCTCGACAACCTTTTACTGTGAACAGGTAAGGCTCTTTAATTGGACCATCCCTGTACAGCCATAGACATGCTGCTCTGGAAATGTAATTTTTATCCATTAGAATAAATCTTGAAACCTGCTTCCTGTACTCATGTCTGGGCAATAAACTTTGAAGCTCCTTGTAATATTCTCGTAAGGTCTTTGAGGCCTTTAAGCTAAGTTCTTTTTCTGACTACTGAATTTCTACTGCATCTGCTTTAAAGTATGTGATGTTTCTCAGATATTCCCAAGTTTATTTTTGAAACATACCGTGAATTTTCAGCATATGCATCTGTTTTAAAACCGTTCATCTATGACTTTGGGAAGAAGTAAGGCAAAATTTAAAAGCACGATAGTTATTCTGGAAGAGTGGTAAACTGATTCAGACACAGTAAGGATCTAGTATTTTACGTCTTTAAAGTCTGGAATGATACAGAGAAGAATGCCTTGCCGTTCGTTTAGGGACTTAGTGCTCATTTGGATGCCAAAAGTTGCTCAGTTGCTTCTTCTCCTTTTCTAACTCTGGGCAGGATACTAACATCATAAATCATTATGCTTTAACTGTGTTACAGTGCTGTGTTTATGCTTCATTCATACTGATAAACTTGCAGTAAGTAGTGTCTTAGTTCTAATAATTAAATGTGTGTAGTCACAGCTTAGCATGGCTGACTGCTTTTGAGGCTTGGTTCCATTACCTCATGATCCTTGTGCTCCCAGTTAAGTCCTTTTTCTCCCTTCAGGCCCTTCCTTAGAGGAGTGCCTCTTAGATGGAGCACAAACAAGCTCATGGCAGTCAGGTGCCACCTCTAACCCAGTCTAGTATTTTACAAAATAGATAAAGGGAAGTGAAAACTAATGTAACAGTTATCTGAATCTTAATCAGGTTGTTTAGTTTTGTAGTTTCACAATGATACAGGCATACGGATCAGATGCCGTTCTCAATCACAGCAGATAGGAATCCAGTACTAGCAGTTTGTGGTCTTGGAGCGTGAAAAGACTTTGTATCTTGCCTCTGTTTAAGCAGAGTTTGCCTTTTCTATCCTGTGTAGTGGCAAGTAGAGGTGATCATTTTAAAAGGTAATATATTTTAAAGTATTTTTGAAATGTGAGATCACAAAAGGATGAAATAGTAATATACTTAAAAACTCTGTGTGTAAAGGACAATGATACTGGATATTGATACATGTATACAAAGTACTTGTTTAAATATCATTCAGCTGTAGGGTGGATAATGAAATCCCTGTATGTAGGAATATTTGAATTAAAATGCTCATCCTGTAGTTTGCATTTCTCACTTTCAATAAGCTACAAGTTTTACAAATGGAGAAGGAAATATCTCTGAAACAATGACTGGCTCTTATTCCACAGTTTATTAGCCTGTGGAAGTATAGTAGTAGTACATATCCAATGGCTAATTGATATGTTTAACAAAATATTGAAATTATTTTTGGGAAAAAGAATTTATGGCATTTGCTTGCCAGGTGGATGCATTATGTGACTTCCAAGAAGCATTTTCTGAATAGTTGCTTAGTTGGAGCAATGAAAGTTTTCAGGTTAGGTTTTTGAACATGAAGCATTTGAAAGTATTTCAAATTAAAGTTAAATGCTTCAGATTTGTAACTGTGTAAAAAGTTTGCATTGGTAAAATTTCCACTAGGGAAACATTTAATATTTTTATTTATGGAAACTTCCAAAATATCATCTTCTATCCTGTTACAGGGGAAAACTGGATGTTGTGATTTCCCACAGGGCAGACATTCAAAATTTCGCTCAGCTAGGGCCCTACCTTTGGGCTTCTTGACATCTCCAGGTCTCGCAGGATGAAACGGATTGTTTGTGAAGGTGTCTGTGCAACCACAGTAGTCCAATGTGATATTTAGATGTTTTTGAATGTTTTTGCCTGACTATGTGGACCTTTAGCTTGTCTCTTGACAGAGACCATCCATCCCTCTGCTCACAGTAATGCCATGTGTACATGGTCATGATTGCACACCATAACTGTTCAGCTTATAAATGAGTCACGACAAACTTGGTCGTTTTCATGATCCAGTTTCCCACCTGCCAATGAATGGATTACAGCCTGACTTTTAACTACTGCATTTACTGCTGCTTCATTTTTGTATATGAAATTATTGAGTAACGATCATGTTTGTCATAACTTGTTTGTTGACAGATGTCTTAATACACAATGGCTATTAAAAAACTAAGCTATTTTGAAGTCATTCCAGTTGACCTGATTGAGCAGTGCCTGTTGCTGCTGCTCAGTGTTTTCAGAAAATAATTGGAAACTGAGTTTAGGGTAATATGGGTTGCTTAGGCTTGAAATAATTTTAGGGTTTTTTTCCCCCTTAATATCTTCCACTGGAAATACAAGTATGTATATCCTTTTATCTGACTTCCTGGATTTTTTTCACAGTATGTCTGGATTTGGGATGAACAGAAATCAGGCATTTGGAATGAATAACTCCTTATCAAGTAACATTTTTAATGGAACGGGTGAGTTTACTCTGTGTAATACTGATCTTAAACTACAGTGGAGATTTTTTTTTAATAAGTCTAATTAAAAATACTTGGTTCTGTTGGAATGCAACTTTCTAATAATTTTCAGTTGTTCCATAAAAACGGTGCTTCAAGAGCAATACTAGATAACTGGTACTACTTCATAGCAGTGGATTTTAGTAGTTCTGAAGACAAAGTGAAAGTAGTTCTGTAGTATATTTGCTGTACGTCACATGGCTATAGATTATACCTGTTTGGTTAGAAATATGAAATAGCTCTTGAACCTGAAGAGGGTATCAGAGAAGAAAAGATTTAGCCATTTCCTATGAAAAAATTAGGTATGTAAAAGCAGTTGGAAAGCTTTTTTTTTTTTTAATCTCAAACTCCTTTTGAACAGCTGGTTTATCATAGTGTCCTAGTTTGGACACATAGGATCCTTTCAGTCAGTTATTTAAGTTGTGATTTTTCCCTGGGAATTACTTCTTCACCTGAATTAGTGAACTAAAGAGGGGAAAATATCTTTTTCTGTAAATGATTTAGGTTCATGTGTGCTGATGCTTCTGTATGTGGCTGCATATATGAAGCAACCTGAGGTGCTGGTGACATCACAAGAGTGGAAGGGTTTGGGCATTCCCTAGGACATTGTGACATTTTTATAGAGCTGCAGCTCTGGCCTCATCTATGTAGCATTTTCTGCTGCAAATCAGAAAGTGTTGCCATGTAACTTGCACTGCGTTGGCTTTTCAGCTGCTTCAACTTTATCTTACCTTATCTAAGGACAATTGAGCTCCTTGATGCTGCTGCTAATATGGGTTATTCTCTCAAATTTCTTCTTAATAGCTCTTCAAATTAAAAGCAGATTTAAAAGAAATTTAAATACCTTTTCTAGAACTGTAATTTTGATAGTTTGCCTGTATTTTACATGTACAGTCTTTAATTCAAGAGGAGTAGACCTTACTAAATGCTATTGACTAGCTGTTGTTTGAAAGCGAACTTCAAACATCCTGATGCTCTTTAAGCTAGTCTTGTAACACAATGGCTGTAGTTACATGTAATAATTATAGAATGACAAAAAAGATCAGCTTGAAAGAAAATATGTCCTACATTTATCTTGCTCATAATGAAGTCTCTGAAAAAAATACATAAGGGATTTAAAAATACCTGTTTTTATTGTAGATGGAAGTGAAAATGTGACAGGACTGGACCTCTCAGATTTTCCAGCACTAGCAGACAGAAACAGAAGGGAAGGAAGTGGCAATCCAACTCCATTAATAAACCCTTTAGCTGGAAGGGCACCCTATGGTAAGACCATACTTCTGAAAGCTCTTTGAGTGAAATGAAATTTGCTTGATTCACCTTTTTCTGGTCATAAGACAATAGACAGTCTTTTCAAAAATGCCAGGCACATAAACTGCTAAGACTCATTTTAAAAAATGAATAATCTATATCTATTGGAGACCCCCTTTCATAAGTATTAGAACTAATCTGCTTTAGTTTCACTGTCACTAGGGATTGTTGGGGATTTTGGTCTGTATGGTATGATTGCTCTGAGGCTGCTCACTCTTGAAATTTCTTAGGTAGTAAGTTTTATTCAAATTGCATGTATACAAGAGCTGTCGACGTCTGAGTAGCAAATTACAGGAGTAGTATTTGATTAGTAGAGATATTACTGTTTAAAAAGTCATAAACTGTGAACATACTGTAAGCTTTTGCTGTTTACTGATAGTATTTGCTGCTGTACTGTTCACTGTCACCCTTATGATGAACATCAGATTTCAAAAAAATAACCTGTAAGCATCAATTATTATCAGTCAGATTCCAAGTATGTGTCATATAATTCTTGCTGTACAGGTTAAAAAATAATAACAGGAAAAACCTTTAGGTGGATACAAATCTTATTATCTGGGTCTTGAAAAAATTCAGGTAAGCTTAGCGTGAGGCACAAAACTTTCTTACTGCTTTAGTAGATTTTGTCACGCATGTTGCATCAGCTACTGTCAAAAGTTGCTTTTATAACCGTAAGTTATTTTTGTGACACTTGTCAAATTTTGAACCAAAAATAACCTAGTGTTTTCTAACTGTAAAAAGCTAGTGTTTTTCAGAGATAACTCCAACTTTGATTGGACGTAATAGATACCACAGTATCAAGAACGAGTAGGCTCATGGATTTGGCGTAACCAGGGCCCTCTGCATAAGATAGCTGTGAGAAAGAACTAAATAAGTTGAACTGAAGTGTTAAACCCAGGAAAAATGTGACTTCCCCAGATAAAGACACTCAAAACTCACACCAAGCATGAGTGGACACTTAATACAGCTAGAGGCTTATGTAAGATTTTGTCTGTCATAGAATGGATTGGGTTGGAAGGAACCTTAAAGACCATCTAGTTCCAACTCTGAAAAAGAAGACAGTGTGTGAAAAATTGTTAGAAGATAGAAGGGATATCCACACAGATGTACTTCAGCGTGGAGCTCGAGTTCAATATTAAACAGCACTGCAGCATAAAACAATCTGTAATTGCTCTTGTGCTTACACCATTTCCCCGTTTTGGTGCTAGCATAGCTGTTTGCATGACGGCATGGTGAACCACGAAATAAAGTTCTCTGAAGAGTTACCCTGAGCATCTGCTTAGTGCAGCAGATGGGTATGGAGGTATAAACAGTCAAAAAATAAAAATGTGAGATACACTGGATACTGTCTCCCAGCACAAAATGTGGAGAGCACTTTTGGTTGTGGACAAGAAAGAGAAGATTTGAAACAGAGCAGAGACCTACTTTCCTCATGCTTAATTATTCAAGAAAATTGTACTTCAAATAACTTCTGGATGGAATAAGAATATGCATTAAAGTTAATTCATTATCAATTTTATTCATTCAGTGGAAGAAATTGTAATAACTCTGGATGAAAAGGCTGAACAGCAGAAACATAATTAACTCAGTGTTGGTTTTTTTTTTTGTTAAATAAAGGAACTTTGATCTCTAAATCCAGAATACTAAAGAAAGTCATATGTTGTCATCTACTGAACCATTTTAGTCCTATGCATTTACTAAGAATCTTTGAAAATTAGGATCTAGACTTTCTTCTGTCTTCTATTCCTCTAGTGCAGTGTTCTTTGCAACCAAATCACTACTTCTCTGTGTCTCAGCAAAGTCTCGTCACTCTTGGATGTGTGGTGTGGCTTGTTTGGTTTGGTTTGAACTGGCATTAAAAAGAAGGTCCCGTTGTCAGAATCCACATGCAATGTGACTGGCCTGCTTTTTTTTTAATTAGGGTCAGAGCACTGAGAGTTGCAGGCTAAATGCTTTCAGTTTTTGTAGTGAAAGTAGGAGTCATTTTTATGTCACAGGCGAGTATTCATTGTTGACATGTTCTGCTGCAAGTTAGCTGGTTGTCCTTTGAGAATACGTGCTTGTGAAGGGATTATGCAAAAAAATTCTTCATGCAATTAGGGGACAGAGAAAAAACGTACTATACTTTTAAAAGCAGTACGTCCTTGATCAGTGGGTTTACCTAAGTACAGCTTTAATAATGCCTGTAAAGATTATTTGATTATTCAGATGTGTGAAACAGGTGCAGTGGATGTGTCTATGAATTTAACCCGGAGTGTTTCTCAGCTCACACGTGAATAAGAGGCTTTAGTCTAATATGTGTGGGTGTTTTGAGTGAATATGCTTTGTTTTGCTTTACCTGTTTTTTTTAAGTCATTGCTATACAGCTTGCGCATAATGAAAATGGACAGTAAGCAAGATCAGCAGAAGAGAAATTTTTTAGTTAGCAGACATTTAATGTTACTCCTGCTTTCATTTTGATCATAGTTGGAATGGTAACAAAACCAGCAAGTGAGCAGTCCCAGGACTTTTCAATACACAATGAAGATTTTCCAGCATTACCAGGCTCCAGCTACAAAGATCCAACATCGAGTAATGATGACAATAAATCTGTAAGCAAACCTTGAATCTTCTTTTATTTTCCGTGTTCATACTTCTTTTGATAATTATATTTTAAAATGGTCAGTGATTATATTTGTAATAAGAGATTTTCAAATTTGCCTATCTAAATTAATGAGAGATTTTGTATAAGCAGCTTTTGAAATGTAACTATGTAAATGGAATTCCTCAGGAAGTTTTTGGTCCAAACACTCACCCTTCTTGAACATGTCAAAACTTATTTTTGAGAGCTGATAATATTTTTTAAGTTTGCAATTTGTATTTTTTTTCTATCAATTACAGCTCATTTTTTGGTACTGATGCCTCTCATCAGTTGTAATAATTTATACATTGTAACATTTTTCTTCAAAGTTGTCAAATCCTTTAGAAGTTAGGTGGTGCAATATCACTTTAAGGTAAAATTCTTAAGGGAGATACGGAATCAGAGGAAACAAGCTCTTTTAATAGAGGGCATTAATGGCTATATTGTAGACTAGTGAGATACATTATATCTTAAGTATTGGTATAATTATTGTGCATTAGATACATAGCTTAGATCATAAGATTATGGGCTTTTCTTCATTGTTTACTCTGAAAGATTTGTAATGAAAAAATGCTATTTTATGCAAATAAAAGGTGAATAAAATGTAGTTGACAGGGGACAGTTTCTTGCAGGATTTGGCAAAGTATTCTAGTTTCTGATTGTTTTATTACTTCTAATTGTAAAAAGTATGTTAATGACAGTGGCATAAATACTGGGGAATAAGTAGTAGACATGACTACAAACTCATGTAGGAACTAAAAAATGAACTGTTCAAAAAAAGGGAGATTAGGAAGTCTAGCCCCAAATGTTGTTGTGGGCGGTTTTATCATGAGGAAAATGTTCTGATACAGTTAGTACTGAGTATAGTATGGAGAGAGAGTAAATATGATTAATTGTATTACTGTAGACTTGTTGTAAAGAATAATAAAGAGTAAGAAATTATACATATGGCAAATGCATTTTATCAGTATATAGGTTCCTGGGGCATAGTCTGTTTTCTTGCCAGACATAGTCTGGCGTAGTGTTTCTATCAGACACAGTGTTTCCATGTCTTTCCTGGTAGCTGCAAATGGGCCAATTGTATATTGCTTGCACCTGACATTGGCTTGAGTATTACCTGTTACTGTGTCATGGAGTGTTATACAGGAGCAACACTATGGGGAAAATCCATTATGTGGTGAGTCCAAAAGAACCGCTAGTCTCAGGCACTTGGGATAGCCACTGTGTATTCCAACTCAAGTGTAAAATAATTTATTCTTTTAGACTGGAAACTTTTAGCCTATTAATAGTAATTACTGTATGACAGGTATACTTTGGAAAATATTAAATAGTACATAAGGTTTGTCAACAGGACTCAAGAGCTTCAGCTTGATGCCATTTATTGGAGTAACTTGGTGTACTGGCTTAGAGTGCTTGACTGAAAAAATACGGTCAATAAGTATTTCCATTTTGGTTTGTTTTCATCGTACCATCTCTGCAAATTATTTTTAATAGAATTTGAGTACATCAGGCAAAACATCATCCAGCACAGATGGGCCCAAATTTCCTGGAGATAAAAGTTCAACTACGCAAAACAACAACCAGCAGAAAAAAGGGATCCAGGTGTTACCTGATGGTATGTGTCATTCTACTTCTTCTGTTATAAAAGTTTTGACAGTCATTTAGATCACCTTGTTGATTCCTCCACTACTTAAAAGGAGAAAATTAATTTGTTCTTCTTGCCCAGGTCGGGTTACCAACATTCCTCAAGGGATGGTGACGGACCAGTTTGGAATGATTGGCTTGTTAACATTCATCAGGGCAGCAGAGACAGATCCAGGAATGGTACACCTTGCACTAGGAAGTGATTTAACAACACTAGGTCTCAATCTCAACTCTCCTGAGTAAGTTTGTGTTTTAATCTTGTCTTCAGTTTTGGTTTTATTATGCTGTCATTCATAGTACGTTCACTTAGCTCACTTGCCTGTCAAACCCACAAGCTATTTTGCCAAATAAAATTTGAAAATGTAATGACAGTAAAATAAAATTTTCATAATGAAGAGAATTGTGCTTCATGGCAAGCTTTCAGTAAACCTAGTGGCTTTGCTTATTCTCCTAAATTCTTTAGGACTTTCTTCAAAGAATTGATAGTATATTGTTTATAAAAGTAATATTTCAAATAATAATATTTCTTGGGGATATCTACACTTAACTCTTGGCAATTTGGGGATAATTCAATTTATATTAGTGTAATCATGAACAGAACACCTGCAGTGTCAGGCTGCACTGAAGATCAGTTTAAATGAAAGTGTAGTTTTATAGTTAACTTCCAGTGATTCAGTTCACCTAAGTGAACTAGTTTAGTCATCCAAGTTTGCTGTAGAGGCAATGGGGAGAAAAGCAATTAGTGACTGCACTAATGGTAGGAGAAGTGCTTACGACAGGTAAGACGAATAACTAACCAATACAGGGTGCTACCTCTCTTTTTCCACTAGTTACAGAAGGAACTCAGATCAGTATGGACAAAACTTGTATCTTTTAGGTGACTGTAATTGTAAGAAAAAATTAATTTCTGGTGCTCTGATTTTTGGCTGAGAATCTCACACCGTTTTGTTTCAGCACAGATTTATATACTGTTAGCCTTACAGACAGAGTGGTATATGTATTTCAAGGTTTGCACTTACTGTATTAAAAAAACCAAAGACCAGACAGCTTACACACATAGTTTCCATCTTTCATAAATTTATGTGGAGCAGCATGTAATCAGGGAAGCTTGATGAATGTGGATATCAAGCACAGGAAAAATGGGTCCTTATTATTCTGCTTTTTCTTAGCAGCTATGCTGTAAATAACTGTATTTTTAGTATTTAATTACTGTACGTAGTGTATTTAGATTCTTGGACGGAGAGGATAGGGTTAACATTTAATGCAGACAGTTCCTATGTTATAATGCTGGATTTACTTTATGCTGCAGAAAAGCTTTGCAAACAGCCCATGCAAACCTCAGTGTCTGGCCTGCCATCTTTCCTTGTGTTAGATGTTCTTTGCTTGCCCTATGAATTGTTTTTTGAAAAACTAAAAATACGTCACATATGAAAAGGCAAATTTTTCTGCCCTCTGTTGTTGTTTGGTTGGTAAAAATACCTGCCTTATACCTAATAAAAAATTAGCACAATAAGTGTTCTTTAGAAACAAAATTGTGGAATACTTTATATATTGCTAGTGGTTTAAATTAACCCTTCTAGCTCCTGTTTTGAAGAAGAGTAAAACCTTTACTGGTTAGTTTTAAAAAGCAACCTGCCACTATAAATTTTTCCTCCCCTTTTAAATCATAGGCTAATAAATCAGAACCCACCAGGCTTGTGACAACTATTCCTAGTTAAATTGAAACCCTGGATAACATTGGATACCTGGAAAAGGTTGGGACCTCTGGCACCTAAGTTGAAGGAAAGATAGATTTAAAAGGAAATCTTGACCCTGTAGTTTCCCATGGCAGTTTAAACGCAACTTTGCTCTGCATATTAAAAAGAAAATTAATAAATGTAGCTGCTTTAGGAAGGTTTCATTCTTTCTTCTCACCACAGCTAGGGATTTGGTTGTGCGATACAGCTTTTAAGTTTGCGATGGTGATGGAGGGCGGTTGTTGGTTGGTTGGTTGGTTTGGGGGTTAATTTTTATAAATTTATGCTTTTCTTTTTTCTTCAGAAATCTTTATCCCAAATTTGCATCCCCGTGGGCATCATCACCTTGTCGACCTCAAGACATAGGTAAGAGAGAAGTAACTATTAAATTCAATATCAATATTTGCAAATTATATTCATTTACATGTCTTAATAGTTGCATCAATTCCGATTCTTTTTTAGACTTCCATGTTCCATCTGAATACTTAACTAACATTCACATTAGGGATAAGGTGAGTACGTGTGTGTGTGCGTGTGTGTGCATTTTTTGTTAATTTATTACCAGTAATTTTTTAAATTTTCTTTCAGATAGGTAATGCTCAAAATCAGTGCACTTTGTGCATGTCCTCAGTCTTTCTAGAAACAGTGGTGTGTTAACAGGCTGATTGGACGCATCAAGGCACCCATTATATCTTACAAAAAGAGAATGGGCATGCAAAACAATAGCTAAAAAGCACAGTATGTTTTTAAGAGTTTGCCCTTCACGTGAAGATGAAGTTTATGGTACAATTCAAATGCCAAATTAAGTGGAGGTATTTCTTCTTGAGATAAGCTCAGAATTGTGTTCTCATTTATCTGTTGCATTCCATATCTGCCTGAAAGGGGATTTTTTGAGATATATTTTCTTTCAGCTGTTTCTAGGGATCATTGAAAAATAGCAAAAGAAATTTTAGTAATGTTACTTAATAGGGTGTGAAGGGAGCAAATACATGCAGAAGTTGTTTTGTTGGGTTTTTTCAAATCACATAAGTTGATGAGGATACACAGATACAGGGAGAAAATTCTGTCTTGCTGATTTGTTACATCTGTATTTTTCTATTGTATCCTTTAACTTGGAAAAGTTAACTAAAAGTGAAGAAAAAATGATTGTTTTAATAATTATTACTCTTGTTGTATTAGAGTATCATTTTCAACACAGAATGGAAGGATGGAAGTTCTGGATGTATCCTTGTGTTATTTAAGTGGGGTAGTGTGTTTTAAAACATTTATCTATTGTGATTTTTCATCCTCGTTTTCTTCAATCTTTTGCAGCTGGCTGCAATAAAACTTGGCCGATATGGAGAAGATCTCCTGTTTTATCTCTATTACATGAATGGAGGAGATGTATTACAGCTATTAGCAGCAGTAGAGCTGTACGTTCAAACTATTTTGTCAGTCTTACATGAGTTTATCTATTGCAATAATAAAATAGCAGATGTTAAAAAAAAACCCCAAACAGCAGATTACCCCAACAAGTTAGACATTGAAAGCAAGGAGCTTAGTCAATCTTGAACTGTAAATCTTTTTTTTAAATACCTCCTCCAACCTTGGTGTCATTTTGTACAGAGTTTTTTTGCATTCATATAGTGGAAATCAAAAGCCTGTGTCACATATTTTGCATTATGAAGCACTGTGAAAAAATGGCAGGTGCCAGTCATTATTGAATGTGTAACTTACCTATCATCAACAAAACAAGAACCAGTAAATACTCATAGAAAGAGTTTTTTGTTTGAACATACCAGACTTGAAGTTTCTAATGTGTTTTAGTTTGAGGTATAGTAACTGTATGGAAGAGGTATGAAATCACAGGTTTAACAATGTCGTAGAAATTTTGTTTGGGATTTGAATGCATTGTACAGTTCTGATTGAAACTTTTAAAATCAGTTTATTAAGTCAATTTCAGATAACTAACACTAAGAATTGTTTTTCATTTCTATTACAAATGGAAGATTTAACCGGGATTGGAGATATCACAAAGAAGAACGAGTATGGATCACCAGGGCACCCGGCATGGAGCCAACAATGAAAACCAATACGTACGAGAGGGGAACATATTACTTCTTTGACTGTCTTAACTGGAGGAAAGTAGCTAAGGTATCTCTTTTCCCTTGTGTAGGTGTTTTAAATCCATCAGCCATGTATATTTACAAAGACAAAAGTAAAACACAAAAATCTTCTTCACAAAAATCTCAAACTTTTTAACCTCCTATTATTTAGGTTCATTACCTTAATTTCTGATGTCTGAGAGAATAAAGGTGGTCTGAAACACTGGCTTGCTTGTGGAAAGTAAGGAGCTGTCTCTCTTATTTCCGGTTTTCTTTGGCAGATAGAAGGATGTAAAACTTCTTTTAGGAGTTTTGTTAAAATTGAAAGCTCTTCCCACAGTATAGAGTTACGGAACGGAAGGCATTATTTGGCATTTTAGAAGTTGTACTTCCAAACATTTTATTACTTTGCTTTAGAAAACTAAATAGGATGCTACCACACCTCACTTTGGAATTTAAAATGGATGTGGGAGTGCAGGGAATGCTCTTTTGGTATTTGGGTACAGACTCTCCTTAACCATACTTAGGAATTCCATGCTCTGTTGTTTGAAAGTCAGTGTTCTTTGAAATGAATAACTCCTTCTGAGCAGGAGGCATATTTCCATAATGCTTGTTTTCTGTATTGTAGACCAAGAGGCATTAAAAAATCAGAAAGCTATAGCTTCTTCCCGTCCCAGCTGTCATAATGTCTGTCCCATTCTGTCCATTAATGCTGTCAATAATGTTCTATGTCCGACCATCTGTAGATACAGTATCACACTCTTGCTTTTCTTTAAAAAACACTTAACAGATCAAATCAGATTAACCTTGAACTCAACAAATGTGATTCCAGCATGTTGGAACTATATTTTGTGATTCCACGTGTTTAGGTATTTAATAGATTTATCTTTTCACCTGCAGCCCAATTTATGAATTATTTACTGAAAAGGCATTTCATTTCTGTGGGCAAGTTCTGTCTATATACTTGGGGATTATGAAACATTGCATTAAATAGTTACATGTCTGTTGATGTGTTTTTAAACATCAGCTTTAAAGACAATAAAGTTCAGTGTCCTCCTCTGTCTATATTGAAGTTGGCCATCTAGACATTAACTAGATCCAGGCTATTTTTATTTCCTCCCCCACTCCCTCCGCCCAGTAATTTTGCATGGCTTCTGCAAGCTCCCCTCAGAAATTAACATTCCAGTTGCCCTGAAGGATATGGGAGGTTCTTTAGTACAATTGCACGTGTGACTTCTTGACTCTGCTGCCGCAGGAAAACGCGAGAATCTGTAACTGACAGTTTCAGTGGCGAGCCCTGCTTGTATGGTTTTTCCTAAGTGCAAGGCAATTCCAAAACTTCTAAGCAAAAGTATCACTCCTCAAAAAGAAAACCCAAACAAAAGGAAAGTTTTTGTTTCTACTTGAGTTATTCCTTTGCTGTGTGGTATACTTCCTTACGTTCCCCCAGGATGCTATTTAAAGCTATTTTACTATTGCCTAAGATCATCAGAGGGGAAGTAATTACCTTTTGAAAGGATCATTCCATTTATTTACGCGTTCCATTTATTTACGCGTTCCATTTATTTACGAGCAATAAGAGCCTCATGTAGTTCCATATATCAATGGAATTGTGGTTTTAGCTTGTGTGGACGCACAGCGTTTCCTTTTAATAGGAGGAAGCGGTGCCCATTGTATAAGGATAGTAACCTCTTCAGTGTCTCCTTTTTCTACCTGTAGTAAATGTATGCAGCTGCTATTTGATGCTTTAGCCTTACTTCTTAAGATAGTATTGTCTCCATTTGGAATCCCGAGTGCTATTCTGAAACTCAGCATCCAGTGCTTGAGTGGTGCATACTACATCCTCCTGTTCGGCGCTCCTGAGGTGCTGGAGGGATAGGAATCACTACTGTTCGCTGAATGGTTTTTCCCAAGATCTTAGATTCTTTTTATTTGCATGCTGAAAGTAATTCCCCCAACATTAAGAAGCAATTGATAGCTAGTAAGGAGAGGGATAGTATTTTCTAAAGTTTTGCACTTGCAGTGGTATTTTCACAAGGAATGTGATTATTTTATTTATTCCCCCCCCCCTCGCCCCCATGTCCATAAGAAGCAATAATATCTTTTCTTCTAGGCTTAGGCTTGTGTATTCCTTAATGTAAAAAATTGGACTGGAATATTATTTTGAGATTTTTATTTAACTTTGAGCAGGCAAATTGAGCATTGATCACAGGAAGCTAGAGAATGATTTTGGGGAAAGCTGAGATTTTTTGTTGCATGGAAAAGGAATTGCATGCTAGAAATAATTCTGTGACATTTCCACCTTTGATAAAAAAGAACTTAGGCATATGTCATGTGTGATCTTAGCATTATGTGGTAATGTTGTTACCTCTGGTGTTAATTTCTGGAGTTGACGTTTCCTCTGAGGAAGACACTAATACAGACTCGCCCAAACAAGAACAGCAATATTTGATAGCACTGTGTTGCTTTGAATGTGAAGCAAAGTATGGCCAAGTAATTTTTTCTAACAAATGCAGAAGTAATTAATAAATATTTCAGGAAATTAGACTTATAAGGAGCTGGAAAAAAAATGAATTCTGATAAATTCCAATCTCTTATTATAACTGCTACATTATTAGTGGATGTTGGGAATATCAGTTCCTTAGAAGGCCCCAATAATAATTGCTGCTTAACAGTTTCACTAGTCCTTTTTTGAAGCAGTCAGACAGGAATACTTGCTCCTAAATTGCTGTCTCTTATATGTGCGTATTGAATTATTTTTCAAGGTGCTTTATAAATTTGGTTCTTGTTTTAGTGTGGATGCTCAAATATAGGGCAGCACATACTCCAATGTGTTGTGCTTTGCAGATGTGTATTTTGCATTATGAGCTTACGTATTTATTGTCCCTATTTTAAATTACGCTGCAGTGTGAAATACTTCTGCAGTGAAATACAGCAGTTTACTTTAAATAACTCAATTAAATCTTAAGACTTACGTTTGTAAAAATATAAACCAGTTGTGATTTAGTACATTTAGTGTTCTAGATCAGTTTTAACAAAAGTAAAGAAGGCTGAATAACTTCTTTCAAGAAAAATCAAGTAATGTATTTGTGTTTTTTATTAAACTGTAGGCTCTATTTTTATATTCCTAATAGGTAATAGACTGAAGAAGGAAATGCAGCAAAGTAGCTGAGTAATGAGAATTTCTAAACTATTAGGAAATAAAATCAAATTTATTCTATTTTGACACATGGTAGTAAATAGTTAAAAAAATATGAATTATAAACTTCAAATTCACCTTAAATGCAGAAAAATTCTGATTACAGGTGTTTGTTATATGGTTTTTCATTCAAGGGCATGTGGAAAGTACGCTGAGGTTAAAGACACTTCGATTTTTTTTTTTTTT
>VZTI01005245.1:1428418-1515299 GCA_013397865.1 Struthidea cinerea | reverse complement strand
TAAGGATTCCTGAAGTAATATTTCTGTCTTCAAATCAAATGTAGTTATTTCTTATCACGTTCATGGAAATTACCAACATATGGTAGAGGGAGCAAGATCAGTTGCATTAAAATACTAAATACCTATGGCAGTTTAAAAACAGTTAAGCTGAAATTGGGAACCTAAGTTCTCCCAAAAAATACTTGATGATACGGTTGTATTCAACTGCCCAGTGTTTCAAAAATATGAGATGCCTGATTTTGGGAAACTTTTCACCTGTGAGCATGAAACTGGTGCTTTGCTCCTTCCTTCCACGTGGAAGAACAGTCTGGCTCTCATTTAACAATTAAATAAGCATATATGGAGACTTTAGAATCTGTGACTTAATTTCATATTACACTCTGGGTTGAAGCAAGAGAAACATTTAAACAGAAAACACGGTGTAAGAGTGAAACCACTTCTTAACTGATACCTTATTAATTTAAAAAATTGAAGAAAAGAACGTACTGCTTTTTTTACTGTAAGGAAGAAAACCTCAGCCCTCATTTACATACTCATGTGGCAGGTAGGTGCCTGAATTGACCTGGAGATTTTCAGACCGACAATTAAGGTCTGAGGCTTATCTAATTATGTTTTTACATTCCACTAACACTATGAATAGGGAGGTAGTAGAATACTGTTTTTAAAATACCTTTGTTTGAGGTGGGTGTTTTTTCCCATAACTGTAGTTTTGTACAACAGTGCGCAAGGTAAGTTCTGAGTAGAAAACCCAATGTTCTTGGAAAGAAGTGTTCCTATTTCTGGCCTGTCCAACATGCTCTCATAGTCCTGTTGCGTATTGTTTACAAATCTTTATTGAATAGTTAGCTCCACTTTCTCTGCAAATCCACTACTTCCTACTTCCAGGGTTAACATGAGTTTGACTGATTTGATTACACTTGGTATTGCAGAAAACACTTCCTTTTTTAACAATTGTTGCTCAAACCACGCTGCTTGTGGAAAAATCAAGGGTGTACCAGAGAGTCATGGAGGGAGGGGTTGAGGATGCTCCACTGGGGTGTTTAAAAATGAACAAACAAAAAACCACCCAGCACTCAGTCGCCTCCACCTTAGTGTCTGGTGCCACAAATACATAAGCACATGAGAACCTTCATGGGTTTGATTAATCTAATTGAAGACCCAAGTAGTCCAGGGAAGCCTGCAAATACTCACATGGGTAAAAATATTTTTCACATCTCTGTGACTTTCAATGAAGTGTCAACTGCACCTGTGTTGGGATTCATGACTGACCACACCACTCCCTCATGGGTGTGACGTTTATACACTACAGAGATGTATAATCATATCACTTGGCCGCATGTCATGTCTGAAATCCTTGCTGTCCCCAAGCCACTACTTCTTGTACTTGTCTGTTTCCATTTCACTGTTTCCATGAAAAGAATTAGGGAGAATGTACCCAAATAAGAACTTGTGTGTTGTAGTCAGATGCAAGATTTTTTGCAGAGTCTTGAGGGACTCTTTCTGTTGAATATGAAGAGACCAGAAACAGTCTTGGGCATGACCTAGGCAGTGCTGGGAAACAGAGGTTTGTGGGGCCATCAGTTTGGTCCTGAGTGGCCTCACAGGTGGCCAGGGCTCTGGAAGAAGGCTGTCCATCTTCTAAATAATACTGTTTAAAGTTACTAGACACCTAAAAGAAACTTCCCCCCATCCCCACCTCCCCCAATTCCTGGTAACTTCCAATTGTAAATACTTCCATGACTAGATATTGAATGAAACAAAAAGGAAAATTTGATTGCTATCTGTCACACTCAAGGAAAGCTTCTAAATGCACAGCTTCCATCCTAAGCATGGGATAGCTAGACAGTGCTTTTGGTTTAAGATCCTAAATATAACAATTGCTTCTATTAAAGCAAAAATTCTGAATGTGCTTAGTTTTCAAGTACCTTTTCGTTGTGTTGCTCAAAATTTACCACTGCCCAAAATTTATGCTAGTAGAAGTTGAATTCTGGTTATGCATTAATTTCGACTAAGCGGTTAGTCTGGATTGACAACTGATGCTTTTATTTTCATATCTAGTGTATGAATTAAAAAATTGTTGTTTCTCTATGATAAGCATGCATGCTCTCATTTCCATAAATCTGAAAGCTTTCAGTACATTAAGAAGACCTGAGGAAATGCAGCTGGATAACTTTGAAATTTTGGCTTTAATTGTTTCAGTAGCTTTACCACTTAAAACCACTTTACTGTTAGAGGTAAACTTTATTTTTTTAAAGTAATGTTAAAGCACATTGAACAATAGTTTTGACTGTTAGTGGTTCAACTCACTTCTGGATTAGCAGTGCTAACCCAGTTTGTGTATTATTTTCCTAGGCTTCAGTTTATCATTTGCATTTTGTATTATTTTCTTGAAATTATGTGCGTATGTGTCAAGTTTTTCCTGCTGAAACTACCAAAATAATTTTCTGTAAAATGAATTGTTTGAACTCCCTCTGGTTTAGCAAACAATCCAGTGAAGTAGCCAGTTTTCATGATTAGACCATCCTGCATCGGCTGTAAACCGTCCTGATGAGTGAAAGGAAGGCAGGTGTCCCAAAGCTGCTCTGGGGCAGACATTAACGAACCTCTGTGGAAACCCTTCAGTGTTCTCTAAGCTCTTACTCTTGACTAGAAGGCTGGTTTGGTTGTTCCCCAGGGATCTTCCCTTGGAAGGCCAGTTTACTTCCTGATGGGCATCACAGTATTGGTTTTAAAAAGGCATTCTGTTGTTTGTATAGTCATTTGCTTTTGGAAGAGGCAGGTCGTTACTGACGCTTTCCTGGAAGAGGTGCAGTCAGTATCCCAAGGACCACCGCTACGCTTGTGCAAGGAAACGGAGGTGTGAGCCCAGTCCCGGTGAGGGGCCTGGGTCATGTGGTGTCAGAGCCGCACTGTGGGCAGCCCGGAGTGCCTGACCAAGACAGAGGTGTTCTCAGCACTGGTCGTACCAGGTGGGTCATCTGCAGTTGGCCACAGGTAAGGCTGTCGCTTGGTTGTGGGGCAAGGATGGGCCCAGAAGAGCAGGCAGCAATCAGTTCTTCTGTTGAGATTTGCATGCAGACATTGAACGTATGCCGGCTTTCTCAGCCCTGGTGGCTCATGGTGCAGCCCGTGGTCCTGGAGCCAGCATCCCGACTCCTGCCCTCAGCAGGTGACAGCACAGCTAAAATCTTCACAACAGGCCCACAGTTCCCAGCTTTACTCTGCTACGTTGATCAGGCACTGATTATCATTTTTCACTTCCAGTTGATCCAAATAGGCTTTGAGTCTTGACTGAGTCATTTGTGCCGAAGTTCAAAATCAATGAGGTCACCTGGTGAACGCTAAGGACTGTTCCCAGTTAAAATACAGCTTCAGCATCTCCTCCAGCTGTGGATGATGTAGGGGTTGGATGCACACAGGAGGACTAACTCAAGGTTGCTCTGTCACCCAGTGAGCTGTTGCCTTAATTTTCGTCTGACAGCACTTTATGTACAGGGGATTGCAGGGAGCTGAACCAAGTATGGAAGGCCAGCTGTTCAGGAGGTAAGACAGAAAGAAGTCACAGCCCTTCTACACCAAGAAAGCAGAGCTGGAGCTTCCCTTCAGGTGGTAAGTGACCAATCAACCTGATGGTAATTTTATTTTTTATGTTATGAAATCTATATGCAGCAAGCCCCCACCATTAGAGAGTGCTGTAACCACAAATGCTGGCAACAAAGCCTGGTGATGGGAATGGATGAACAGAGCCAAGGACTAACCAAGATGAGTTCAGTTTCCAGTATAAACACCTATGACAGGTTTAAGTAAAAAAACATAATCCCAGGCTCAGAGCTGACACACTTTTTCAGAAACCCTTTGATACCAGGGCAGGCTGCTGCAAAGCGGCTGACCTGAGAGCAGTGTGGTGGTGCACTGGTGCAAGCAAGGACAGTATTTACATCCATCTGTATTCATGGCACAGTGTGGACTCTTAATAGCCTTCTTGCCAAACCTTGCTCAATAGTCCATTTGGAGAACCATGGATCAGCTTCATTTATAAAAGTTCAATGTTGCACTCTGCAGTGGGAAAGTGATTGAAAAAGGAAGGTGCTATTTCCTGAACTTTTTCTGTGTTTCTATACCTTCTTGTCTGCTGTATCATCGAGTTCAGCTACCAGCTCTGAGGCTCACATTTTGTCCTACCTAATTGCCTGTGATAAAGACTACAGAATACAAGTCCTGCTTATGGTACTTTGGCACCGAGGAGCTTGCTGTGTTGCCACCGTGGGAAATGCTGGGTAATAACCAAACTTTATTTGCCAAATAAATGTATTTTTTTGCATCAGCTGCTTTTCTTGCAAACCTGCTTGGAAGAGAGCACTTCCTAGGGTGAACCTTCAAAGGTCAATACCTTCCTGTTCAAAACAATTCCTGTGTGTGATAGCTATCATCTTCCTTATCTGTTACCTCTGTCCCTGCTGTGCAGATGCTGGATTTGGGGCTGGCCAGAACACTTAACCCTGCACCCCAAATAGGTTAACATTTGGCCAATCGCCATTATGTCCCTTCTCAATTAATAAGGTGAAAAAAGAAGCTGCCTTCTCACTTGTAGATATAATTTCTTTAATTTCAGATCAGTTTCCTCCTCTATACATAGAGGCCTTGCAGACTTTGATGCCTGGGGGTACTAAAGAGGACTTTACACAGGCTCTCCAGAGCTTAACTCCAAGCCAGTGGTGAGATGTTGCCGTAGAGGGGAGCCACAATGCAGTCAGAGGACCTCACCCACCCACCTTCTTCTAGATATGGTACATTGCATGATGGTACCCAGTATTAATCCGGACTAGCCCTCCGCGCAGCAAATCTCCAGGGTCAGATAATCCCGTTGCAAGCTGTCCCTTTCCACCCCCGGAGGGCCCTGAATTAGGTCAGACGGGATTAAATTTGCGGTTTATTTATTTATCTAATTTTTTTCGTGCTGGTTACACGCACACTCAGCCTCGGAGGAGGCGGGGAGGGAGGCGGGGAGCGGCGGGAGCTTTAGCCGATGGCAGTGGCTGATGCCCGGCGGCGGATGCCAGCGGCAGCCGGGCGATGGCGAGGAGCCGGGCAGCTTACGAGTACACGGAGGCGGAGGACAAGAGCATGCGGCTGGGTTTCCTCCTCATCGCCGCCGGCTTGCTTTCCCTCTTGGGTTTGGGTTGTTGCTGGCTTCGCCCGGCGCTGCAGGAGCGGGGCGGCGGCGGCTCCGCCAACTGCACGGTGCTGGCGGTGCGGCAGCTGGGGGAGCGCTTCGCCTGCACCTTCTCCTGCGGGGCCGCCTGCCGCGGCACCGCCCGCTACCCCTGCCTCCAGGTCCTGGTCCGCACCTCCCGCTCCTCCGCGCCCGCCCTGCTCCATGAGGACGAGCGGCAGCTGCGCACCAACCCCAAGGTGAGACCCGCGAACGCCCTCCTCTCCCCAAATGCGGGGCGGTGGTCCCGCCACGGCGGTCGGTGCCCTTTCACCGCCCCTGGAGACCGCCCTCTGTTCGGTGCGGGTTTTTCTCTTTGGGGAGGTGGGGGGTGGTAAGTGAAGTGGGGGAGCATCCCTCCAAAATGCCGCTCTGCTTGTTGCTCAGCAAAAAGTAGTGTATCTCTATAGTGCATATCTATAAACACAGTATACACTGTACATCTATATTTATATGCTGTGTTCATATATATATAGCATCTCAGGGAAGGTTTAGGCTCGATACCAGGAAAAGGTTCTTCACGCAGAGAGTGGTTGAGCACTGGAACAGGCTCCCCAGGGCAGTGGTCACAGCACTAAAGCTGACAGAGTTCAAGAAGCGTTCGCTCTCAAACACATGGTGTGATTCTTGGTGCTGTCCTGTGCAGGGCCAGGAGTCGGACTTGATGATCCCTGTGGGTGCCTTCCAATTCGGGATATTTTGTGATTCTGTATAGTATAATATAAGATACCCTATATGTATATTGTATAGTATCCTATAGAGTGTATTACACTATTCTGCATACTAAGTACGATTCATGCACGCACACTATACTCACACACATGCACACACGCACTTCTTCGCGACCAGCCCCATTTCCAGTCCGTCCCGCCCGCGTCCGGAGCGCAGTCCCCGGGCGGCAGCGCAGGGAGAGCAGCGGAGGCTCCGCTGCCGTTCCCCGGCCCGCCCCTCGGGAGCCCCGGGACGCCGGTGGGGAGACGAGGAGAGAGACTGCTGCTGCCGGCGGGGAGCTCTGTCTGCTCGAGCGATGCCCGGTGCCTCTGGGTTGCACGTCCCAGAGGGTGGGGGGCTTCCCAGTGCCACTTCCCAAAGCGCACGGAGAAATGTTAATGGAGCCGCTGCTGGCGGGACACTGGAGAAGGGGCTGCACCGAAACAGAAGTTTCCTCCGTGCTGTTTTGATTCTTAAACTTCTCCATAACCCACATGAAAAAGGACCAAATGAAGAAGTCGTGAAAGTTGCATCTTCCAGCAAACTGGGAAAGTCTGAAGGCAATGTGTGACTTGTGCTTTCTCTTTCTTTGAAGGCAGTTATCCTGCCTTTTTCTTTTTATGCTGCGTAAAGATGGCCTTGACAGCATGTACCTGAGTGGAGGAGATCTTATTAAGTAGTTTGCAGAAGGAAAAAAATGTGTCGGAATCCTCCTACTCCTGAAAGAACTTGAAATTGGGAGTGTACTGGAGAAGGAAATTTCAGCTTTTGACCAAGGTGTGGATGTAACATAGTGCCAAGGATCATGCTAAGCATGATGCAGGGGTCTGCTGGCAGGGGCCAGGAAGCATGCTTGGGTGCCCAGTTGGGCTGTGCAGCCTCACATCTTCTCAGTCATACTTGCACTTGTGTGCTCTGTCCCTTGGAAGGCAGGTTAAGTTTCACGCTCAGGGTTTGAGGGTTGCTTTTTTCCCCTTGGCAGCTTGGAAGGGTGGTTGGGGCAAAAATCAGCAGAGTAAGTAGCAGGATGGTAAATCTGACAGGATTTGGATTAAATTGTTGGCACCGCTCAGAAGTGATGAGTGATGATGAAGCTGCAATGCTGGATGGTGTCTGATCACAAAGCAGATGAAATGTTGGCCTGTGAGGGAGCTTTGCAAACCTTTCCTCGGGAGTGCTGCTGCCAGGCTCCCTGTGGAGAGCGCTGTGGTGGCAGAGATGTGCCGGGAGTGCCCTAGCTGTCCGAGCTCCAGGACTTCTCTAAACATCTCTCCATTTTCAGGTGGGCAGGGGGGAGTTGGTAAAATGCAGGAGACAAGCCACCCGTTTGATATGGGGTGGAAATGGTGTGGCCCTGCAGAGGGTGCAGCACGGCCCTCCCTGATCACGGCCCTATGGCTCTGTTGTGGCCATCTCCAGCAAGGATGGGAGGTGGGAGATAGGAGGCAAGAGCTGAGCCCTGCCACCAGAATGCCTGGGCTCAGCAACTCTGGCAGCAGCCGCAGGTTCTGCAGTGGCTTTCAAATTGGACTACGACCACAATACCTTTCTGCCTAGTTCAAGTGTTTTGTTTTTACTTCTTGATCCTATTTTCTTCTGCCTTTCTGGAAGTGTGGTGGGAAGAGAAGGATTGCATCTGCCCAGAGGCTGAATTGCAATTGCAGAGAGGCAACCCAAGCTTCAGAAGTAATGCCTGTAAAAGTCACTCAGGAAACTATTTTTATTTACCAATTAATTTTATGTTAACTATTAATAAGGAAACAGGGCTGTGTGTTGGCAGTGTGTGGTACTTTCCTGCTTTTACAAATATAATCTGTTTTCTTTACCTTCCACCTAGCATCTCTAGGTGTGGGCTGTTTACCCTGGGATATTGATTGCTGAGGATTAAATCTGATTTACCAGATGAGACCAAGCAGAAAGGATGCATTTTTTTGATGTAACTGTTTTCTTCGGTAGAAACTGAATTTATCTCAGTCGAAAACTACGTAGAAAAAAATGTGCTCTAATTGTTTTCCCTACTTTAAGAAGCTTATGTAAAACAAATACAAAATAAGAAGAAAAGTTGGTTAGGTCTCATCAAGACTGTAAGGGACTGAAGTCTATATCTGTTGCTTTGGTTTTCCCTTTTTTTTCCCTGTTTCAGTGTCTGTGGAGCCAAACAGTTATACTCTCCTTTAATTTTTGTTTTAAAGTCCCACTGTCTTTAAAAACTTTCAGGATTTTAAGCTGAAATATCTTAGTTAGAGCAACACAGTAGGAATCTGCTGGATTTAATGCTCAGGATGTATTTATGAAGAAACACTTAAGGAGCAGTTTAAACCTTCCTGTTCCCATCATGGTTTTGCCCTATGTTTCCTTGTGTCCATGCACTTAGACATACATACAACATGCTAATCAGTTCCAACCAGCTAGAAGGGGTAAAAAAGACCAACTTTGTTTTGAACAGTCTTTAAATTTGACTTTCTGCTTAGCTGCTTCTCTTTGTAGGGTAGCAATTTTTCCCCGTAAATCAATAGTGTGGAAAAGGCATAGTTCAGGCTCCTTACAACACACAACAGTGCTAAATCGTTGGTAGCTTCACTCCCCAAAAAAATCCCCTGTGTCTTTGAGTAAAAGTCTTGTACCTTCTGTAGTAGAGTGGACTGACATATAATCATATCACAGCGATGAATCTGTCTGTTCTAGTGAGGAAAAACATTTTTCTAGATGCAGGAAAAGGAAATTTTTTTCCTTTTCTTTCTTTCTAAGATAATCACATCATTGTACAGCACAGGATTCATTTTAGCTCTTAAAAGATTATATAGCTGGGTCAGAGTTAATCCAGGAATGTATATATAAAGCACCGGACACGATTACATTTGTGTTCAGTCTGAGTGATCTGTGGATTTATTTTTTTTTTTTTTTTGATTGCTGTCTCAGAGGAATAAATTTCATTGGAGTGACAGTAGCCTTTCTTCAGCTGCCTTGATAGCAATAATAATCTCTGAGATAAGGCTTAAGCAGGATTAATTCCAAAGTCAATTTGTCGCTATCACTCTCTGGCCATTGGGTACGTTGGTGGCACACACAGCCAGCGCAGGGACCAGGCCATGAGTCTGGCTGGGGAAAAAGACAGGGGAGTCTGTCAGCTGCTAAAAGGTCTGATTTCTGGTTTTTTAGACATTTCCCTTTCTACATCTGCAGTTAAGTGTAGGGTTGGAAGAAGCTTCCCACCGTTTTGCCCAAGAAACTTTTAGGAGAGTGACTGGTAAGACAGATGTTAGCAGCTGTGCAGCAGCTGGTTCTCCCCATCCTTGTCTGTGGGCAGGGGACCAAACCAGCTGCTGCTCCTTGTCTGCATTTCATACCTGCCCGTGCTCCTGTCACACTTCTCTCTGTAGCGGCTCCACCTGACAAGATGATGTGCAGTCATGTCTTCTGTGCACTTGTAAATAGGATTTGGCTTAAGTTTTGGACTCTCTTAAATATGACCCATGACAGAGGAGGTTTCAAAACAAAATATAACTTCACGATAATTTTGTGAGAGTCTGGTGCATCTGGTGAAGCATTCACATCTGTGTTTGGGCTGGTGCCTGTGACAGGCGAACTATGCAGATGCTGCCTAGCAATTCCTCTGGAAGCAGCCCCAGGGGCCATGGATAAACCCTGCCACCCACTTGTCTCACCTGGGGCACCATTCTCAGCCTCAAGCCTCAGTGAGGGATCATGGGTTTGGCCACTCCTGGTGGGTTGTGCTGCTGCTGATCATCTGCACTGACAGATGCAGGTGGAAGCTGGCCATGGTGCTCAGCTCCAGTTCCCTTCGTACACTCAGCTGGGAGGGGGCAATTTTTTGTACTAATGGAGCTAGTCCACCTGCTCATGTCCTGCCGCAGTGGGATGGTTGTGGCAGCGCTTCCTGCCTTCCATGCCACGAAGATAACCCAGCAGTGAATGGAAACACTCACTCACAAAGTTAGGAGAAGATCACATATTGCTTGGTGTGGTGGGTTGACCCTGGCTGGACTTCAGGTCCCCACCAAAGCTGCTGTATCACTCCCCTCCTCAGGTGGACAGGGGAGAGAAAATGTTATGAAAGGCTGGTGGGTTGAGATAAGGACAGGGAGAGATCACTCACCCTTTACCGTCATGGGAAAAATGGACTTGACTCAGGGAAATTAATCTGCTTTATTGCCAATTAAATCAGAGAAGGGTACTGCATAAATAAAATCAAATCTAAAAATACCTTTCCGCTACCCATCCCTTCTTCCTGAGCTTAACTTCGCTCCTGACTTTCTTTACCTCCTCCTTCCCACCAGCACAGAGGGACAGGGAATGTGTGCTGTGGTCAGTTCATCACACATTGGCACTCCTTCCTCTTCACACTCTTTCCCTGCTCCAGTGTTGGGTCTCTCACACAGGAGACAGTCCTCCATTACCTTCTCCAGTGTGGGTCCTTCCCACGGGCTGTAATTCCTTACGAAGTGCTCTAGCATGGGTCCCCCACAGGATCACAGGTCCTGCCAGGACCCAAGCTCCCACGTGGGCTTCCCTCAGAGTCACAACCTCCTTTGGGCATCCCTTTGTTGTGATGTGGGGTCCATCATGGGCTGCAGGTGGATCTGTACTCCAGCTCATGTTGTGGGGCTTTGCCACACCAAACAAATGGTAGGTGCTCTGTCCCATGGTTCACCAGGAGCCAGGAGGATGGTGCTCGACATGTCACTTGGAAACTGAGTTTGAAGTCTTGCTCCTGAATGACTTTGGTTTGTCTTCTGTTGGGCTGACTTGCTTCTACTTTGGGCCCTGACGTCTCTTTGCATTTGAAGCTTTCTTGGACTTGTCTTGTAGTCTACGAAGTCTGTCTTTTTTTTTTTTATTAAAAACGTGACTGAATTAGGCAAGAATTAATCTTTGAAAAACATGAAATGCAACCTGGAACTTAAACCATAGTCAAGAGTTCATGCATCTGTTCTTTCTCTGTGATATGGAAGAATATCTGCCCTCATGAAGTGTTCAGAAGGACCAGAAACCATCCCAGGCATCTGCAGGGACACTGAAGTGGGATCATCCAGCAGCAAACACAGATACAAATCCTACAAAACGTTGGTGTAAAGATGTATTAGCTGTTCACTGACATTTTTACCGGTGTCCTTGCTTGCTTTCAGTCGGCGTTTGTTTATGTTTTGATGCCAGTATTTCATGCCATGTCTTGCAAGGGAGGACTGCAGAACTAATGTTTCAGAAACTGCTTATTGCCAAAGTGGAAGTTATTTCACATTCCTCCATCAACTCACAGCAGCAAAATTTGTGAGGTTATGATTCCCTTTTATCTGCCTGCTGACTCTGCTTTGGAGGGTCAGCAGGATACAGCTGGTCAAGCAAAGTGTCCTAGAAGTGTAAAGAGAGATCCACCCCAAGTGAATCTGAACGGGACAAAATGCACCTTGGGTTGGTGGGGACTGTGCTGGCATCCTGGGGAGGCAAACAAGCTCCAGTGCTTGTGCAGCAGCTGCTGTGTTCACACTGGGATTTCACCTTGGGTGTTCTCTGTGGCTCAAGGCCTTTGTCACATTGAGTTGATGTTTCAGGGTGGCCCCAGGATTCATATTTGGACAGGGACCACTCCTCTCTTCAAGACTGTTAATAGTTGACAGGCTGAAGCAGAGAGGTCACATCAATTTATGGCAAGACCCCAGGTGTCTCCTTTGTGTTTTCCACATGAAGATAAAGAGGAAGAGGTAGAAATGTATGCAGCATGCTTTTCTGTCAGCTGGGATTACTTGTGCAGAGAATGATGTGAAGTTTGAGTTATGGAAAACATTCAATGTTGTGCCCAACTTCCAGGTGTCCCTCCTGTAGGTACTGGCAGTACTCCCATACACTGTCTTGCTTTGGCATGCCAAAATACAGAAGTGTTGCCTGGAGAAACTGTCTGTGGGCCCCTTTCCATCTTCCAAACCAAGAAAAATCCCTGCCCTGAAAAACCCATTATTTTAATATCTTCATATTGAGCTAACAGCATGGGGACTGATGGGAAAAAAATGTGAAGTACTCTGTGGTGAAATGTCCTGGGAGACTGTTAAAGCTTGATACTTGTCTGTTCAGATGGACATCTCTTGGGAAAAGAGACCTCTCTGGATTTTTCTAAGCCTGAAACTCAGGATGGGGCTAAACAACAGTTCACCAGGTTATGAACTTTGTGAAGGATTCAAGAATATTTTGTGGGGGTGGAAGGTGTCTGAAGGATCCAGAGAAAGTTTAGCCAGGAGTGGTGGGGTGGTTGCACTTTCATAGCAGAGGACAGCAGTAGGCTCAGCCAGGAGGAGAAAACATTTCAGAGGATAGAGGAAATATGTGTACTGGAGCCAGTAACACAGGAATAGGAGTTTTGAGATAGTCGAGTGAATTTAGGCAAAATAATGTATATTGGTACTTAGCTGATTTGTCTAGTTCCGCATGTTGTGTGCTGGCTAAGTAGTGGCTGGTTTGGGGGCTGCCTACAAGCTGGGGGCTTGGGATGAGCAGGGTGGTGACTACAGTCAGATGTAGGCAGTGAGTGCTCAGCTGATGGGATATGGTGCCATTTCCAAAGCAGGAAATGCTCCATAAAGGAAAACATCAGGGTGGAGAATGGTGGAAGTGCTGGACCCCAGGCCAAGCGGGGAGGAGGGGACCAGCTGGGATGGTGCAGCACGTTTGTGCTGTCAGGGGCGCAGAGCAGAGCCAGCAGTGCTCTCAGGTGTCTTCGTGCCAAATTTGCTGACTCTGCCCAGCTGCTGCACGGATGTGTTTATGCACTGGGAGTGTGGAGGAGAAAGCAGGCTGTTTGATGCTTCCAAAGTAGACAACCAAACAAAAAACACTGCTGACCAAGGAATGTTATCTAAGATGGCAACAACTGTATGTGATAAATCCTGCATTCTGGTTTCTGAAGTAGACTGGTGTTGCTTCTCGTTTCTGTCCTTCAGCAGCAGCAGTGGGACAACCCTTGTTAAGGGTCATGTAAACAGGGAACTAAAGGGAGCTCTGAGCCATGGCAACACCAGACAGCAGTCCATGTGAAAATGGGGATCCTTGCATGTGGAACAGGTAGGTTTCAGTTTGGAAGCAACAAGGAAGGCCTTGCAGATTCCTTCAGTCTGAAGCATGCAAGACACTGGCAGTAATTGCAGGTGCTGAGAGAAGTGGTCAGATTTTACATGATCAGGGAAATAAAATCCTGAGATTTCTCTCTTCCCCTTGGAACAGCAGATCTTCAAGCTGTTGTATGGTGGACATGGACTTGTAGGTCTGTGCATCTTAGGTATAGCGTGCAGCTGGGGGCAAGGTAGGCCCCTGTGAAACCTCAGCAGAAGGAGAGGAAGCACTCACTGGGCACAGTGAGTGATCTTTATTCTCATGTTAGGGTATCTCTGGTTGTTACTGCCTTCAGGATACTGTGGAGAAATTAATGTTGTGATCATATGTGGACACGCCCTTAGGGGCTTTCCACACCCTTCACCTCCTGCTTCCTCATCCTTCCTAAGTAGGAGGCTTTTAAGCTACCTTCCCAGTCACACTTTTTTTCTGTTTGCAGCTCCCAATTTTAAAGGAATTAAAATTCTGTGTGTGCACCTGAAGCCTTGGCGTCCATACGTCCTGCAGGGTGAAAAGCCTTTGTGTTACCAGAGGATCAGTTAAGCTGTGTTACTCAGTGTGGTTCAACATCTCCTAGCATGATTTCCTGTATGGATGCCTGGTAAAAATGGGAGGGATTATGCTTGGACACTGAACTCTGACAGTGCTGACACTTAATTCAGTGCACTATTTGTTTTCTATTGCTTAGCTGCCTGTGGCTAGGAGGTAAGGGTGGTGTGTCAGAGACGTGGAAACAAGGTACGTGTGTGTGAGACCCAAAGAGGAGCCTCTGAAAGCCCAGTCCCAAGGGCACCAAGCTGGGGAAGGAATTTCCCTTGATCTCTGGGCTTTGAAGCAGATGTCTGAGGGTGAGATCTGCAGATAGCTCAGCTGCATGCTCAGCTCTCCTTGACTTCTGTACAGCAGAAGCAGATGCTGAGCCTTTCTGCTGAAGCAGGGCTGTGAACCCTTTTGCTTGTTTCCCTGGGTTGTACCTTCTTTTTTAAGTGGGCATCAGCCAGATATCCCATCACCTGGGAAAGCTTGCTGGACTCTTTGTGTTATTTACTAGAATGATACTTAAAAAAATTTGTGATTATGTGCCTCACTGGAAATAAGAAGTTATTCAAATCCAATCCATGCAGCTGGCTAGAAATACATCAAAATGAAACAATCATTTTCACATTAATCATGCCAGACGCCAAGATGTTATGAGGTATTTTGGTTTAAGAGTGGAACAAATATGACAAAGCCTTTATTTTTGTTCTGAATGCTACTGTATTCTTTTCCAGTACCTGCACAGAATAATTAGCATTTGAAGTGAAGTTTAGCTAATATTTCTTTTTTGTTTCTTTGGAGCTTTCATTTATTATTCTCTGTCCATTTCAGTCATGCTGGTATCATGAGGAAAATGCAGAGCAGTGATGCCCTGTGTTCTTGAGCACAGAAGTAACTCTGTTTTGCAATGTGTCTTGGCAGTGTTCGTACATCCCTCCCTGTGCAAGAGACGATCAGGAGAACTCTGAGAACGTCACGTACAAGCAGAAATACTGGAAAGAGAAAGTGGGTTCTCAACCATTTACATGCTATTTTAACCAGCACTTGAGGTGAGTAATCTCCCTTTGGCTAGGCAGGAGTGCTTATGCAACTGCTTAACAGCTGTCCATTGGTTCTGTTTGAAATTGTATATAAATGCATGCATGTGTATATACACATGTGCAGACCCCCTCCAGAGTGATGTGGTTTATCACACAGACCTCAGTGCAGAACTTTGCAAGACAGCTCTGTTGATGAAAAGCTGTACGGAAAGAAAAGGAGCATTTTTAACACTTGAAGTAAAAATATAAAACTCTGAGAAAAGTTTTCCTTAAAACACGCAATTTTTATGGCAAAAAGCATCTTGGCTTTTAACACTCAGATGGCAGATTTCTGGTGTGGATAGTAACGTTCCTTTCCTCCACAGAAAGTAAACCCTACTGTGCTCATGGAAGAAAAGGGAACATCAGTAAATGCTACAAACTAATTCAGGAATTGTGTTCATAGAGGATTAATGGATCAGATGTGGGTAATAAACAACCACAGAACTGCCAGGTTTCATACACGCTTGCAGAGCAGAAAGTTGTAAGCTAAAGCACCTCCCCTTCTGTTCCAGTTCTTACTTTTACTGCCAATGTTGATGTGACTTCCATGTGTATGACAGTGACGTGTGGTTTCCTTCCTTCAGTAAACAAAAAGAGGAGGGATTCCTTTTTCCTGTCCCTTTCTGGTGGTGATGTGCCAGGAAATAAAAGGTAATGTGGTGGCAAGATGAGGTTAGTCGTATCCCACAAACACTTGGAAGTTAAATAGATGAGGGAATAGCTCGTGACTTGCAGGTGCAATTCAGGGCTCAGTGTGGGAGTGTTGGCACCAGATATTAAGTTCAGAAAGACAAACAGGAGGAAAGTGGATGCCAGTGTGCTCGGGCCTTGAATGAACCAGGGAGCTGGAGCAGGGTGGCAGGTGGAGAAATGCCTGACTGTCCTGCGGGTGTCCTGCTGAGTGCCTTGGGGCTTCAGGTTTGTCCTAGGCTGGCTGTAATTGTTGTCTCCCGGGAGAGGCTGTGGATCTAGTCAGCATGCACAGGGTGAGTTTGTTGTCCCTGGTTAACTCTTCGCAGAGGGACACCACCAAAGCTTTTTAGCATTTTTTTTTTCTTTTAGAGGGGAAAGAAACATTGCTTACAGCATGCAGAGGTTAAAACTTAGGACAGACACCCTGTGTGATGACATCAGCCCTGTCAGGGACCTTCTTGGGAGTCCTCTGATCCACAAGGTGCCAATGCTTGGATCTGGTAACCAGGAGCCGAGTTATGATTTTGATTTTTCTGGGTAGGCAGGTGTTGCCCGTTCCTTGTGCTCCTGAGAACTGGGACTTGCAACAGCCGCTGTCCAAGTGAGCAGGAGAGTCAGAAACGTGGGAGTGTCTGCAGGAGAAGTCATGGCTAGGATACATCTAACCTGGTGTGGAAAGGATGACGTGAAAGTTAACTTTTTTAGTCAGTGGAGAGAAACAGGAGCCTTGTATCTTACCCCAAAGTAAATGCCTGATACAGGTCAGATGCCTGGAGATGTTTATTTCTCTCCTGTAAAGGAGTGTAGGGTGGTAGGTGTCCAGAGCTATGTGAGCTGATTCTCACATCACATTTAGGTGAAGCAAAGACAAAGTTTTCTGAGGCTGCATGCTGCCTAGCGTCTGCCATTTATGTAAGCACTGAGGAATCGTGCAGCACTCAGGCAGTTTTTTTCCTTAAAGATGCTGAATCCTATACTGCTAAAAGTTCTTGCCAGCATAATGGCTGCCTTTAAGCACTGCCTTTTGCTGATTGTACAACAATTCATACACAGCATAAGAGAGGCTTGCTGCCAGAGATACTGGAAGATAGTCTAAGCCGAAGCGTGTACCCCATCTATTTTCTTCTGGAGATAGCAACGAGCTTTGGGAGATAAGTTCTGCTGACTAGGAATGTGCTTGCTTGGGTATACTTTTAGAGCAATGATGACTAAGCAGCCTGCGAAGCCATAAAAAGGAACCATAGCAAACTGAGGGAAAAGTCTGTTCCCTTCAAAACAGAAGTGTGCATATTTTCTGACTATTTTTTTCACTGTGTGGATAAGCTAACTGTTCTCCGTCAGTCTGTATAAAGCATATAGTAGATAGTTCCTTAGAGAATCTAGTACTTGTAATATTAATACTCTCCCTTTTGAAACAGCAGAATAAAAGTCTAGGTAAAATACAGTCAGTGTATGAACGTCATCTCCTCTTCATCGAATTTACTTCAGCTTTGTTGTCAGAGTTGTTGCTGCATGCAGAGTGTACTGTGGGGTAACATCTCCCTTTGGTTTGGTGGTGCATGTTCCAAGACGTTACTTTGAAAAGACAAAAAAAGGGATGCCATTCAGACTTGGCAATTTCAACCCTTCTTAGTTACTGTAAATCAAACTGCCCGGCAGAACCAGCTGCCTGACATTTCTCTTAGGGAGCCAAAGTGCAGCTTAGCTTAGAGCTCAGTGCTTTACTGAAGAGTGAGGTTTTGCTTTGCCACTGTAGGCACTTACCTTTAGTGTCCCACTCTTCTCTGACAAGCTTTGGGACAACGGGTTCACGTTGCATGGGGAAGTTGCTTTTCTGGATCTCTGGTGAAGGTGCCTGTCTGTTGACATGATGATACCCCAGTCTGAAGGAAGCCCTGCACAGCAGAAACCAACCTCCAGTGTTTCAGACCCCCAAATAAAAGACAAATTCAGGTAAAGTTCTCAGGCTGTTGCCAAAGGTTTGAGAAGGCACTGAGCTCTTGGGCTTCAGTGTTCTGGATCTCACACCGAGTGTCCCAGGGGTCTGCAGTCATGATGTCATGCAAACAAGGGCCACAGCTGCATGCCCTAAAGTGGGATGGCTGCGGGAACAGGAAGGATGGGGGAGATCCTGTCACTCTATTTCTTCATGTTCCAGGTCTTATTGACATCCACAATGAGAACAAAAAGAGAGAAACTAAGATTGCCATGAGCTCAGACCTCACTGTCTCATGCCATGCAGAGACAAGCAGAGCAACCTGTGTCAAGTAATTTCTTATTAGCGGCTGATTTATGTGGCTTTATTGCATTTTAGCTCTGGGTTTGTCCTGTACACAAGAACACTCTGTGTTTCCTTTGCTGTGGCACAGCAGACGAGCCAGCCATGCTTTAACCTCCTCTGTGTTTGCTGCAGGATGCTGTACACAAATTCATCAGATATTTGAAGAGCAAACCCTGTCAGGTGATTACTGACAACCCGTATGTTCTTGGAGTACCCAGCAGGGTTCCCACTTATCTCAGAATAATTATGTGTACAAGCCAAGGGTGCTCAGGTAGTAGGGCTGCTCATCCATGAATGTTGGAACATAAATCTTGGTTTGCTCTGTTACTTCACAGTTTTCTAAATTAATTCCCTGCACCTGTGGAGCAGTGCTTGGGCCCGGGGGGGAAAGGACTTTACTCTCAGTAAGACACCGTGCTGCCTCTGCATGCAGCCATCCAGCTGAGGATTTCTGCATCTTGCAACAATAAGGGAAAAAATGACTGCTTGTCAGAGCAAAGGGATGTGAATATCTGTGGGAAAAATCAGTGTATTACAAACATCATTAAATCCAGATTGTCTGAATACAAAAATATTTGTAAGGTTTTCCTATCCTGCACCTCCACCTCTGTCAGCTTTTGTTGTGCAACATAAGGTACACAGTGTGGTTCGTAAGTGATGACTGAAATGTTTACGAGCCTGTAACCTTTTGGTCCTACATGACTTTTTGGTAATCCCTGCACTGCAGTTCTTCCCATGATGTTCAGTAATTGCTCTGAAGGCTCTGATGGAGGCCTGTTTTATCTGGTGTCTGTTTGAACTACTTGGCAGAACCTAACAGGGATGTGTTGCATAATGCAATAACTAATCCAGTTAGTCCTGCTCAGAGCTCCACAAGGGTCTAGCCCTGAGCTCAAAGTCCTGCTAAAAATAAGTCCTGGTCTCATCTTTTAGCAATGAAAACAAAATTCCTCCCTCCTTTTCTGTTCAGTGAAAGGGAAAGCTGTGTTTTCAGGGTTAAAGTAGAGACTTCTTCAGGGATTTTTTTTCCAGTTTGTTTGTTCTTTCACCCTGGGACCACTGCTGGGCAGTAGTGGTGTTGCACAGTGCCCATCACGGTTTACAGCAAGAACCAGGTCTGAATGCCTGAGGATGGCTTGTGATTATTGGGGGGTTTCCCCTTTTTCCCCTAGGTCTCTTTCTTGCCTCAGCTGCTGTTTTGTGCATGGATAACTGGTGTTAGTACTTTGGGTGCATCCCCTCAAGAGGCTTTGCATTTACTGGAAACCTGAATGGCAGCACTGCTAGAAAGAAGAGATTGCCAATAGTCAAGCTTAGGGGGAATATGTGCAATCCCTCTGCCAACATCTTTGAACTGAATACTATATGAAAGTCACAGAGCAAGGATAGGTTTATTAAAGACATTGTACTTACAGGAAAAAGGCAACAAATTTAATTATATCTGCTGATTTTCACAGGGAAAAGAAAGGTGTTTCTAGGCATGATGTACCTCCTTTGTGTTCAACATCACTGCCCCAGCACCAGGGGAGTGATGCTGTTAGGCTTTCCAGCAAAGACAGATCTTTGCCATGAGAAGTCTTCCCCGGGGACAGAGCACCATTCCTTTTCTGGTTCCACGTAAAACAACAAGCCTTCAGACTGTGGGAGCAGGCAAGTCACCTTTAAAAAGGTAGCATGAAAAGTCAAAACTGGTATTTTCCTCCAAATTTGTCCAAACTGGGACACTTTGCCAAACAAACCCAAAGAAGTTACATTACTGTATTTCAAGTGCTGCAGAATCACAGAATACTCTGAATTGGAAGGCCCCCACAAGGATCATCAAATCCAAGTCTTGACCCTGCACAGGGCCATTCCCAAAAGTCACACCATGTGCCCAAGAGCACTGTCCAAACGCGTCTTGAACTCTGTCAGGCTGGTGCTGTGGCCACTTCCCTGGGGAGCCTGTTCCAGTGCCCAGCCACCCTCTGGGTGAAGAACATTTTCCTGATATCTAACTTAAACCTCCCCTGACAAAGCTTCAGGCCTTTCCCTTGGGTCCTGCCACTGGTCACCACAGAGAAGAGATCAGTGTCAGCCCCGCTTCTTCCCCTTGTGAGGAGGTAACTGCAATGAGGTCTCCTCTCAATCTGCTCTTCTCCAGACTGAACAAACCAAGTGACCTCAGCCACTACTCATACGGCTTCCCCTCAAGGCCCTTCACCATCCTCATGCCCTTCCTTTGGATGCTCTCCAACAGCTTAACATCTTTCCTATACTGTGGCACCCAAAACTGCACACAGGAATCAAGGTGAGGCCACACCATTGCACAGGGACTCTTGCTGTACCTAAGAATAGCAGTAATACCCATCTAAACCCAAACCTCACCTCAAGACTTAATTAAAGACTCTTTGACTCTTTTCCAAAAGGTAAAATCTTTTAAATTACTAAGTCACAGTCACACCTATAATGAGTGTTTGACATCCATCGCTGTTACCTTTGGTCCCTGTGTTTTTCAAAGCATTTAAGATTTGGTCAAAAGGATACCTTGCATTCCCCAATCACATTTTCTTTCCTTTAATTGAGTCCAATTTTCTAGTTTTTTTGCTTACCCCTTGTTTTTGAACTAACATCTGCTTAAAAAAAATACTTAAAATTTGATGTCACTAATAAGTTCAGAGCTGTGAAGTTTGAGTGTTGCCTACTTATGGCCTCCTTGCCAATTAGCACTCTGTTATTCACAGGTGATGGTACAGTAACTATGAGGGAGCAGTATTATACCTCTTGTGAAACGATTTTTCTGTTCAGGTGCACAGATTGGTGACTTTGCACCCATAAAGTTGATAGTACTTTATTCAATTTATAGTCTCCACCTGTGCCTGCTTATATATTTGGAGGATTTTGGATGTGCAGAATTCATGCGCTCCACTATTGAATACACCTGGGATTCTTTTGATATTTTTTATGCTGCTGAATTTCAAATTTTATAGCTGAGCTTCTCACAATCTGAGTTTTATTCTGCTCTTTACTATGGAAACAAAGAGAGATCCATGGCGCCAGCCTTGGGGACTTTCAGGCGGGCACAGTGCAAAGGATTCTCCACACAGAAATTTTGGGTGAGAGAAACCCCCAAATGCAAATGCAGGTGCAATTAAATCTGGCATCAGGTGTAGCTTGGCAGTCTGACTCCAGGAGCTCCTTAAGGATGGATAGAACTCTGTAGATTTGAGAACATCTCCATTCAATCCCTCAGTGAAGGAAAAAGAGTTCCTTCTTTTTTCCCTACAGAGAATTCTTTCTTAGTGCTGCTTTCTGATCAGGACAAAGCTATCGTGGGAGAGACAGCACAACCATTGAACAGGTATCTGCTCCCATGTGCCACTGGGTTAGGAGACCTTAATTCCCAGGACACCGCTGGAGGAGCCTGGGTTGCCAGAATTTTAGGCTGTGAGGCTTGCTGCTCCAAGAAGTGTCAGGTGGCGTTGACGAAGCGACACGAGATAGGAGTGTTCGATGTTAAGTGAGGACAAATGTGAGTCAAGACTACAGGTATTTTTCTAATTGGAGAAAGTTCTGTTTCTCTCTTTTGCAGATAGTTTTCCAGCAGACTGCATGTCTCTGGCTGTGGATGGGAAAGCAACAGCAAAGAGCAAATGCCATGAGACTGATTTAATAACTGTTAAACTGCAAGGGAGAGCAGAAAGAGCCAGAGATGAGGAAAATTTGCCATCACATTTCCCAAACAAGATCCCAGACTTGGAAGACGCAGATGGACAACAGATCTTTCAGACACGTGGCACAGCTAAATATCCAAATGTCTTGAGATTCTTCCTCCTGCTATTCTCCTCCTCCCTCCATTTCCCTTTGGAAATGCATAAACCTGTCACAGACCCAACCATGACTGTGTATTAGATGCTGCTGGTGGAGGCATGGAGGTTCAGACCTTTGTGGGATTCTTGCCAAANACTCTGTAGATTTGCGAACATCTCCATTCAATCCCTCAGTGAAGGAAAAAGAGTTCCTTCTTTTTTCCCTACAGAGAATTCTTTCTTAGTGCTGCTTTCTGATCAGGACAAAGCTATCGTGGGAGAGACAGCACAACCATTGAACAGGTATCTGCTCCCATGTGCCACTGGGTTAGGAGACCTTAATTCCCAGGACACCGCTGGAGGAGCCTGGGTTGCCAGAATTTTAGGCTGTGAGGCTTGCTGCTCCAAGAAGTGTCAGGTGGCGTTGACGAAGCGACACGAGATAGGAGTGTTCGATGTTAAGTGAGGACAAATGTGAGTCAAGACTACAGGTAGTTTTCCAGCAGACTGCATGTCTCTGGCTGTGGATGGGAAAGCAACAGCAAAGAGCAAATGCCATGAGACTGATTTAATAACTGTTAAACTGCAAGGGAGAGCAGAAAGAGCCAGAGATGAGGAAAATTTGCCATCACATTTCCCAAACAAGATCCCAGACTTGGAAGACGCAGATGGACAACAGATCTTTCAGACACGTGGCACAGCTAAATATCCAAATGTCTTGAGATTCTTCCTCCTGCTATTCTCCTCCTCCCTCCATTTCCCTTTGGAAATGCATAAACCTGTCACAGACCCAACCATGACTGTGTATTAGATGCTGCTGGTGGAGGCATGGAGGTTCAGACCTTTGTGGGATTCTTGCCAAAGTGTCCCTGTAGGAGCCTACTCAAGTCTTCTGAGGCACTGCTGTCTGCAGCACCAAATCACAGCCTATTGCTGAAACAGCCACTGCTGGCAAGGAGCTGAGGTGGGAGCCTTGGCCACCCTGGGCAGGCTGTAGTCCTCGTGGGGATAGATTTCGTGCAGGCTGCTGCCTGCCAGTGCCGCTGGGCCAGCCTGGGCCACCAGTAGTCCAGTGCTGACTGGTTGGATTGGTCTCTGCCAGACCCAAACCACAGCCAGGGCTTCCATCATCAGGAGCCTCCATGCAGCCCCATGGACACACCAGTGCTCAAAGCGAAAAGCAAAGATTTAATTACTGTTTAAATCCATTTCACAAGGCCTGATAACATTTAAGGTAGATATGTATAAATGCTGCCTGGTATTATGTTTCTGCCCAGAGTGGTTTTGCAGTCCACAGTCACAATCTGCTGTATCTCTCATGGCTCTTTGTGATGACCGCATTCCCTGGAAGACATAAAGCACCAACACTTACTTTCTTTTTTTTTCTTTTTTAATCCAAATGAACTTGTTAGCCTGTAAGCACTGCAACTGGAATGCTCTCACAGTCTGTCATGAGTGCTGGTGGTAAAAAAGACAAGTGAAAGCAGTGCATGAAGCGGTCAACTTAATAATTTTCTAACACTTTGGCAAATAAAGCACCTTTACTCTTACCATGTTAGATGACTTCCACTTATGATGAATTGATGATAACGTGCTGATTTATATTTTCTCCATCTTCTGTTCCTCCTCTACACAGGCCGGATGACGTGATGCTGAAGCGCACCCATGATGAGACTGTTCTCTTGCACTGCTTCCTCTGGCCCGTGGTGACATTCCTGGTCGGAGTCCTCATTGTGGTCCTCACCATCTGTGCCAAGAGCTTGGCTGTCAGGGCAGAGGCAATAAAAAAGAAGAAGCATTTGTGAGTGGCAAGGCTCCTCACGGAAAAGAAAAACCTGCAAGAAGATGTCAAGTGGGGCAACCTGACACACCTGCAGGTCTGCGGGGCACCCAGCTGCATCTCCTTCCAGTGTCTGATCTGTGGTGGAGTTGCTCTTGTCTCAGGATTGCTCTTGGGAGATAGACCCATGTAATGCCAGCTAATTGCTTCTTCTGCTATGGCACTAAATAAGTATATTCTACCAAAAAATAAGAAAATCTGCACTGCACCAAATATGCTGTGTGCTGTTAGTGCTGAAGAGCAGCTACCCAGAAGCTGAGACAGTTTATAAAACTCCCTGATGATGTTAATTTCATCTCCACAAAGTGATCTTTGCTAATGTTTAATATTAAATATTTAAAATATTTACTTTAGATAGAACATATTTCCAAAATAATAAAATTTGATTGCTTTGGGGGTTTTAACTTCTGGGGGTTTTTTTTCTTTTTTCTTTTTTTTTTCTTTTTCTTTTCCTTTTTTTTTTTATTTTTAACTTTAAGACATAGCATTGTGCTGATTTGGTTTTTATTCCACTGTGTAGAACTTAATTTTAAAATTCAAACTTTTCCTTCTACCTAGACAAAATCTTTCATCATCACCCATTCACTGTGATGAAATGTAGAAATCTCTAAGAAATACTTTAAAAAGAAATGAAACAGTTATTGGAAAAGAAGATTAAATACTGGATCTCACTTCATTGTCTCAGTGGTATTCAGTCCCTACAGTTTTTCTTGTTCCCTCTCAGGTACCCTCTTCATGAATGCTCCAGGTTCTAAGGAGCAGGGATTTTACAGTAGTGGTTTTACATTAATATGTTTTACCAGCATCTTCCCCCAACAGTGTAGTACCTGAGTGTCTGCTGAGGAGAGCCTGTGTGTCATGGTGTGACTCACGTCACCGGAGAAGGACATCAACTCCTTGTAGGTCTGTGGGTGTTTGCTGCTGAACTGCCCATCCCAGTCACACCAGCTCAGTGAAAGACCCCTCCCAAGGGGATGCTCCAGAAAACCCAAGGCAGTCTGGGCATGGAATCTTTCTGGGTCTGGTTTCTCTGCTTGCCCCAAGTCCCTGCTGTGTGTGATGGGAGTACCAGCTCTAGTCCACTTGCTCAGCACAGAGAGTTCCATATTTCTGGCAGTTTCCCAGAGCACATTTTTGCATGCCACAGCCAGGGGCTGAGGCCAGAGCAGTTCCGTGGCACTTGTTGATGCCCCGGCAGGGCTGGCCCCCCCTGGGACCAGCTGTGAAGCTTGGCAGCGCTGGAGTGCAGCAAAGAAGAAAAGCCATGTGGCTGGGTCAGGAAAGTGAGTGATTACTGGCAAAGCATTTTAATCTACATTAACAATTCTGCAATTCTAAACATACTGTGTATTGTACTAATCTCTGATATTCTTAGTATTATGTGTAAGTACCTTGGGTTTTGTTGTGATTTTAACACATAGCAGAAATATTTCCTCAGGATGAGAAAAGTGCTAGATTTGAAAGCCTGAAAGCTTAGTTGGCACAAGGTGCAATGACAAGCTTGCTTTAATTACCCAGTGTCCTTTTCAGATTAGTAGCGTTGTGTGTTTTAGAAGGGATTTCTGTAAGATTTCTTGTACACACTGTGGTGCCCAGTGATGATGATGCACAGTGAGGACAACAGAGTGACTGGAAGTCATTCCCTGCTCCCCTTCTAACTGGCTGTGTGACTTTTGGAATGTCATCTGGTCCCAGTCCACACTGGGATAGGTGTTCCCTCAAAGCAAGTTAAGGATATATGTTTGCAGAGGCAGGAATTTGATGCCTCTTGGCACGTTACTCTGTGTGAAAGATCCAGTTGGCATTGGCTGCACATGTTCAGGCACCTCCAGTCCTGTAGATGAAAAGCACCTCTTGCAAGAAAAATTTCCAATTCTGTGTGTTAAACATCACCCCTTCGAAGGTGGCTGCTGTCCAGCTCACACCGGTACCTTCTGCCAGCCTACTGAGAAGAATAGTGCTGGATATACTGGGTGCAGAGAGGTTGTGAGCTCTCAGCCTCTCAGAGAAAAGCCTGCCAACTTCTGAAAGAGCTGTCCTGCAAAGGACACTGTGTTTTGTGTCTCACTGCTGCGGCCTTGCCTCAGCAACCCATGAAACATTGCATTGTGTGTCTGATTTGGGGTCTTGGTTGCTATTTTTTTATGTATATCTGTTACTTTTTCACGCTCTGCAAATCACATAAAGCTGCCGGTGTGGGGTGGTTTGGTTATCTGGGTAAGGCGATGCCAAATTCTCCTCATTTATTTCTCTTTGGTAACTTCTTACAGTTAAGAGGAATAAGCCTGATTTTCTACATTCATCCATCCTTTGTTTTCCCAAGGGAGAAGGAAATACACAGTGACACAGATTGATCATGAAATTTTAAGCCAGTAGCTTGGGGCTCACAAATCCAGATTAACAAAATCCTCTCTTGCTTTGCTTCAGAAGCTTTTGTGAGTGAATCGTTCAGCTGGTTCTCTGAGCAAAAGGCAAGAAGCAAATTGAGCGGACGCAGCTCACTTGATTGGCAATCATATATTTAAATCTGTTGGAAATGCCATTTGCAAAGGCCTCTGGAAGAAAGTAACGGCTACAGAGATGATAATAAATTATTTTGCTGGGAGATTAACACCCCAAGTTAAATATATAAATTGGTATGCAAAGACCAGCAGTAGGTATACGCCTGGCATGGCAGTGTGTGACGCTAAGGGGAAACGCCAAAATCCTGAAATTCACTCTTCTGTCCCATCCCATCCCATCCCTCACTGATTTAGAAATGACTTTGTAAACCCTGTACTTGATTGTGGAAGCTGGGGATTTCCATCTAGTGGATTATTCACTGATTTCCTCCTTGGCTTTGCAGATTTCCAGGTTTTGTGGTGTATTCTCTGAAACATATTTGCAGCCAGAGCGGCTGCTTTTCCCAAAGCCATCTGCAGAGCTGGCTTTTGCATTTTGTTCAATATTTATATGCCATTGCTTTGAGGAATTTTGTTCTGGCATGCTGTCTGCTGCTCTGCTTCAGTAAGACCTGCCTTCTCTTTCATGTAGTGCAATTAAATCAATTTGTTTATACAGTATCTTTCTCTGTTAGTATCTAAGGCTCATTTTAAAAGTTGCAGCAATAGGAGCTGCATTTTTGTTGCATTTTTCCTGCTTGTGTGTTTCTGTGTTGCCAGTAACAGATAAGATTTCACAGAGTTAGAAAATTTAACTGTGGAATGAACAGTTTAATTCAAACTCGGAGCAGAGGAGGGACGTCATGGGAGAATCCAGGGGCATTTTAGAAGATCATTACCCATAATCTCTGCTATAAACATAGCCCTTTGACAGGGGTCCAGCACAGACTGCTGGATTTGAATGACTGTTTTCAACTGAGCTCTTCAGTAGGTGCTGCAGGATAAAGGTTGGGAAGTGCAGTGCGAAGGTAGCCCAGGTCTCAGTTTCCAGACTTGCACTTCCAGGCGGGTTTTGAGGGATTTGTCCTAGAACAGAACAAAGATGTCTGCGAGGCGTGAGAGTGCAGAGCTCTCTGTGCATCTGCTGCTGCAGCTCAGCCTGCCTCTGCCCACTCCAGCCCTGGTGCTGCCATCTGTGGGGGTTCCCTGTCTGCAGTTTGCTTCTGGGAACCCTCCTTGCTGGGCCAGGCTGTGGGGTCATGCCCACAGGAGCAGGTATGTCTACAGAGGGCTGCCACACAGCTCAGCTCATTTCACACACAACATGAAAGCATCCATCAAGCGTGTGTTATCCCGTCAGAGTCCAGCTGGGAAATGTGGAAGGGGAAACATTGGTCGATGTTTAAAACCTTTTAATAGATAAAGTGATCGGGCTTAAGTATTCTTGAGGAAGTGTCTAATGCAATTTGCTAAGGCTTACTTGAAAAATGAATACTATTAAAAATTGGCTGTGGGGCTGATCTGACAGCGGGACTGTGTGGATTCCCTGTGAACAGAAGGGAAGTGCTGTGCAAGCATCTTTGCTCAGCACTGCAAATATGGGAGCTGCCTGCCAAATCAGGGTTTCTGCAAACTTCAGTCTAAATGGCCAAAGTATCTTAAAGCCAAGAACAAACATATGGAAGAGGAGACACCTAGAACAGTGTTTAATAAGAAAAGAAGAACACTCAGACCGTGGCTTATATTTCAATAATCAGATGAAATGAAGCACAGCTGAATTTCTAATTACGACGCCTATTATATCATGCAAATATAGTCTTTCTATCCCTGACAGAAATCCCATAGCCAGAGTTATTGAAAAATCGGCTTATTCCTGTGTGTGGTTTCTCTGAGAAACAAAACCTGCTTGTTTTGGGGTTTTTTTTCCCCTCAGCGTGGAACAGCTGCTATTCCTCCATTAACTTTCAATCAGAAACCAACCGCTTCCCTTTCTGGCATCTTAAGAGGCTGCTATGCTGATCTGTCAAGCTCGCAATCTTTGCTGCAGGAAGCATGAGCAGGAAAACCTCCGAGGGAATACGTGTGCAATTAATCATCCTGCCTTGTCAGGTCACAGACCCACTGAATGAATCAGCCCCAAAGCTGGATATTTGAGAGGCCGTGCAATTCTCGTTCTGGTTTGATATGTGAGCGTGAATGCTGCCATTGCTTGCACTGTGTTTAATTCACAGCTCTTTGGTGGTCTAATGGTTTGAAGTCTTGTAAGCCAGAAAATCGCTCTGTGTGTATTGGATGCATGGCTGGAGATGCTATAAAAAGAAAAAGGAATAGCTCATTACACTATATAGCTGTAATTTTCATGTAAAATTTTATTATAAAATATGTTGGCATAGCGGTAAAATTGCATACACACCTACAGGACATAATCTCCAAACAGCACATACAGCAATCCATCGAAAATAACTCCCAGAAATGCAGTACTACTTCTGACACTGCATTAAAATAAAAAAACAAAAAACCAAAAAACTCTCTGCAATTTAATTTAATGAGCTAATGAAGCAACAAACTTTACTTTTAATAATATAACTTTTTCATAACATTTCAGCTAGCATAAGTTCTATCTTTATTTTTGTTTACATGCCAATTGCCATTCAGTAAAAGCAGCTGGAAAACAAATCAGCCAGTAAGCTCTTTCACGTAATTGCTTGTTCATCACCTGAGGGTTTCTGGACAAAATACTTCAGCTATTTGGACCCCATACAGCAGGATCAATTCCTTTCCCCTCTTGCAGTAGGCTGGTTTGTCTCGTGGTACCCACAGGAGAGGGAGCAGAGCAGCCACCCACTCTCCGCTGCTGTGTCCATCCAACAGCATGTCTAGGATGTAATATCTGGCATTTGCCAGGGGCCTGGATATCAGGAGCACTGCCAGGGTGTGGGGCTGTGGGGCGGGAGCATGACCCAGGGGCATCAGGGAGAGAACTCCTACCTAAGGGCAAATGTGAAACGTTGGAAGGGGCATGGGTTTGGCAAAGAATGAAATCTTCCATAGAACTCAAAGGGCTGAGCTATATTTTCCTGCACTATTCCTCTGAAGAATAATGTTTGAGATGATTAAAAAATTACTGTGAAATTTTCAGGAAATCAATTCCTAGGCAGGGGGAGAGTAGTTTGGAAGGACCGAATATACAATGGTCAGTACACCTAAATAGCAGGTAGCCTATTGTTTTCTGAAAAATCATGAAAAATGGGTCTGATACGCAAGGCAAAAAAAATTGGAAATTATGCAGTAAGCTAGTGTCTCTTGCTTTTGATGGATTAATTTTCAATCCTTTTCAAAAATATAGAGCATATGTTATGAATCTGCAAGTATCTGGACAAGTGAATCACAGGCAGTAAATGATTCTGCTGTATTAAATATAAATAGTGTCCTGTGAACTTTCCTGCTTTTTTACTAATGGAGACCTATACAGGAAGCAATACATCATAAGGAACATTTTAAATAATGCCTAAAGATCTTATTGAAAAAATTATTTGAGATCAGGCTGGCAGTGAGAGAGAGGAGACTGAAAATGGGCTGCAGAATTGTCGACACAAAGCAATAATGAAGAGTGAGCTGCCAAGCACAGGTGTGGGATGAGGTGTCTCAGTAACTTTATTCATGATATTAAATGGCAAGGTAAAGGGCAAATTAATTGCATTTTTTTAGATATGCCAGATCAGGAGATTTATGAGCTCCAGTTTGATGAGCAGGTGATTCAATAACAAATATAAGGAACTAAGAATACTAGCAGAAAACTAAAATGTCTTGTCTATTCTTGGAAAATATAAGGTAATAAATAAAGATAAAAGGTACAGACCAAATGTTTTGGTGGGAGGAAGCATCTCAGCAAGCAAAACTGTGACTGTAAAACCTTCAGACAGCTGCTAAAAAGCACACTGGTGCTAGCTAACCCTGGATTTTGATGGCATTTAGCTGATGTTTTGGGGTTGAAACGGTAGCCTTTTCTCCAGTAGCTGTCACTAGGTGACATTTTGGGGACATGTGGGGGGTGCCATGTTTTTTTAACCTGTTTCAACCTATTTTTTTCACCTGTTTTGCTCAGAGCAATGTATTTCCCATTCTTTTTTGTGTTGAAATTTCTGGGAAGTTGAGAGCAGTGTTGCATGGGATTGTTTACAGCAATTTGGACAGTTTTTGGTGCCTGGGGAGGGATCTGAAGCAGGCAGAACCCAATGGAAATAGCCCCATCCTGTCCGGGTCCAGGTAAAGCAGAGCCGCAACTTTTGCTGCCAGCTTCAGGCTCTGCCATTGCAACATCAGAACCATCACACCGATTTTTGTTTCCAAAAAGCAGCACAGCTCTGCTGCAAACCCATGCATGACCAGAGGACCCCTGCCTAAACTCTTCCCAGGGGAAGGAAGCTCGCACAACTGGATGCAGCAAGCAGGACATCATGGGGGGTGAACAAATCAATGTTCACTGGTGTCAATGTCAACAAGTTTGGGGCTAGGTGGGGTTTTCCTCCAGAGTTATTTTGGGCATAAGTCATATATTCATGCACACAGGTTACTTGACAGTAACCTGTCTTCCTCACTGACAGGACATGCATGTGTGCCCACAGAATTCTCGCTGTGCCAAGCAAAGCAAAATCTAAAAGGGTTTAGGCAAAATTACATTCAAGTCAGTTTTTAAATTATGCCTTGACCTATCTTGAAACTTTGTGAGAATTATTTGTTTTTGTTGATAATACCGATACAGATTTATATCCCATTTTGTAGGAATAGAACAAATGTATGGCTGCATAGTGGAAGCTCATTTCAGTGCTAACTGTGCCTCAAAGTAAGATGGATTGGGAGTTCTTCCTTCCCTGCTTCCTGCTATTGAAGTGATGTACACACGCCTTGATTTCCCTCCGTTGCTTCCTTGTTAAGCACCCTCTCTCCAGGCACACAAATACATATGTATTGTGCAGTAAGTGTTTACCAAACTCATCATTATTCTGTATTCATGCACACTGAGCTGTCTTTCTCAATAATTAGCTTTGTAATGATCAAAGACATTCTGTACTGACTCGCATTCCTGCTCATTTTACTGTTCCTCCATCACTCCTCTCTAACTCTTATGTTACATTTTCAAGGTTGCTTTTATTGATAGCCAAACCAAAAAGGCAAAATAAAAAATGAAAAGCCTAATTGATTACTTTCATATTTATTTTGCAAAGACATATCAAAATGAACTTCTTATTTTGTTTGATGTACATTCTGTGCTTTGCTAAATAACCTTGAACACTGCTGCCAAGTCAAGCATTACTATTAGCAATACTCATTATGTAGTTCAAAAGTGTTCTGATAATTTGTCCCTCTACCTTTAAACACTACCTTTTATACCCTATGACATTTGAGAAAAAAAACCACATAAGAAGTGCTGCAGTCTTGTTGACAATGAAGTGTTTGCATCCTCTTTCACAAGAGTAAATTTCTGGCAAATATATCATATTGAAATGTACTCCGTCCTTGGATGAGGAAGAAGAGGGCTGGCAGTAGAGTTATTAATTGGAGTTATGTCTCCTCACAACCCTGGGAAGAAAAACATTTCTTTTACAGGAAGCTGATCTGCTGCCTGCAGAGGTTATATTTTATATGAAAGGCTGGACGGTGAGACAGATATGAACTGCAGGGATCCTTGCTCCTCAATTCCTACCTCAGAGACTAGCCCCGTTCCCATCCCTTGCAGGAAACATCTGTGGGAAGATGCAGGTTTTGTGGAGCGATTCAGTGTTTCTGCACATCAGCAGCCCAGTTAAATGCTAAAAATGCTCTGGGGAAACTGGCTGTGCGGGCCAGGGTGTGAGGCTGTGAGTGGCGGTGCTGGCTGCTGCTTCCACTGGATGCTAGCTTGATAGTGAGGATGCAGTTCTCCATGCTAGCTGGGGTTGGTACTCACACATCTGAGGGAAGGAAGACAGCTTTTCCTCCCTTTTCCTTCCTCCCCCCGTTGCTTTATCCCTTACTGTTCCTCTGAACAATGCCCTCGCAGTTTGAACTCATTTTCTTTGAACTGCAGGAACTGCGTAACTCATACTTTTGCCTGTTATTCCATCCCTAAACATCTGCCATTATTTATCTGGATGGTTTAAACTCTTTATGTTAGATTTATTAGTCTCTCTGAGAATTACCTCCAGCTTTGTGAGGAAATATGTTCAGTGGTGGAAACAGCTGCAGGGCTCCCCAGCTCCCCTTTGACGGATTCCATTACAAGGCAACCTCCACCGTTCAGAGGGAGGGATTTGATGACTGCGCCATTTTCCTGGAAAGAGGCCACAGCCCCATCCAACACAAGCTGCCACAATCCCTTTTACCACCTAGGTTTTGAGTGAAGATGTTTTTAATGCAGATCCAGAGGCAAATGCCATCGGCAAACACCTTTCCTCAGCTATGCTGGCAAAAGAGCTCCTATACTCCAGTCCTGCTGGCCGTGCTGCAGTGGACTCCCACCACACAGCGCTCCCCCAGCATGTCTGGGGACACGGTGTTTGCGCTGCCAGGAGCTGTGGCAGCTTGTCCTCACCCAGCCTTGCCCGCCGTGGTCTTAAATGTAAGGAAGACAGGGGGAGAAGGGGCTTAGAGCCTCACACAGATTAATGAGCTGTTCTTTTTGGTGTCTTTTCCCCTTACATTTCAGAATTTGCTAGGCTGAAATGCTTGCGTCAGGGTTCCATCTTGCCCAGATCCCATATTTCCTACCATTGTCAATTACCAAGGACCTGGTTAGGTCAGACCAAATTCTGTGGCAAATTAGACCAGCCACAATGTTTGTGGAGAAGCTTGATTTTGATTCTTAATTGTGAGTATCAAGTTGAAGGCTGGAGGGCCATTCATTCCTTCTGCTTAAAGGTCATCGCACAAGCAGCCTTTGAAGTTCAAATACTTCAAGGCCCATATACTACCCAAATCTGTCTGTGTCTCCGTTGTAAGGTTTAAAATGCACCACTGTTTTCTATAGCATCTTGCATGCCATCTGTTTTCCAAATCACTTTCCTCAGCTGCATAATTTAATTACTGAGATAAGAACTGGGGGGGAGGATATGGAGAAAAATGGGAAATTTGTTTGCGAAGCATCTGCATTCAATTCTCCCCTTCAGTGTGTGGGTACTAGAAGCCATAAAGTGGCATTTCAGGAGCAAAGGGGACCTAGTCACACTAACACGGCTTTCAGCTTCCCCATGTCCCTGGAGAAGGTTGATGCAGGGAACAAAGTCTCACCATGCTGGGCTTTCGTGCGCTTGGCATAATACAGGGCATGAACCAATATCCATCATCCTCCTGCCACCCAGAGCTTTTCTTTCGATTTCTCTGGTCCCTTCTTCTTTGAGGCTGGTACCCAGCCATTTGGCATACTTGCACCTATGGGAAAGTCAGTGTTAGATTGGTCTTTTTTCAAACCCATCATTCCTGTTTCTCATGGGGATAGGTGACAGTCTGGGAACTGAGCTGGGTTGCAGCCTCATTTTCTGGGGGCAGCCTGGAGGGACCTTTGAGTGGCAGATCATGTTTGGCCAGCACAGCTGGACTAAGGGAGTGGGAAAAGGTCTGAGAAGCAAAGTGAGTGATGTCTGACAACCCATGCTCTGTGAGCCCATGGCTGCATAAAAACCGCAGATTCTATCTCCTGGAACAAACTGGGGAGATTAAAAATAGCTATTTTTTTTTGTTGATGACAAGGTAATTTTAACACAGGTCACTTCCCCAGTCTGCTGCACTGAGTGCCAACAAGCAGAGAGATGTGGGAACAACCGGGCAGCACAGGGGGCGGAAAGGAGAAGGTGGAGAGAGCCACTTCCTTGGGGACAGCAGCATCTCAGGCAGACAATTCCAGTGTGGCTTTCCCTGGCGGGGCTCAGTGAGGAAGGAGAAGTGGGCCTCCCCTTGGTGCAAGGACCTCACAGGCAAGATGAGAGTGCTCCTGCGCTGTGGGATCTCGTCAGCTCAGCCCCCTGCTCAGGGCACCACAGGGACCGTTCCCCGTGATTGTTCCATATGGTCCTTTGCAGGCTTTTCTTTCTTCTGGTCTCTGACAGTGTGCTGGATAGAGAAGGGGAATTAAATAAAAGATGTCACCACAATGCTGTTGAAGGTCTTTGGTGGCTTTATCCTTCTTCCTAGCTGCCTTCCCATCCCAGCATGGATGTTATGTGCATTTTTCCCCAGTGAAATGGATGCATCTTCTCTAGACAAGGAAAGAAAAAACTCACTCACTATATTTTCCATCTTTTCTCCTTTTTCTCTCATGGACTCAGTGCAATAAGATGTTTAGATCTAATCCCAGCAAAGCGAAAAGAAATCCACGATGAAGAATATTGCCAGGTCAAGGATCTGAAATTTTCTTACTTGCCTTGGTTCAACAAGCACAACATACTTGACGCTAGCACTCCTTTTTTTTTTTTTCCTTTCTCCACTTTTGTAATTGAAAGCTCTGGCATTTTAGAGGCAAGATTTCAGCCACCCTGGGAAATGCTGGAGGGTGCCGGGGGAGTTGCTCATTCACCAGAATGTTTACAGAAAATTTGTCACAGCCTGACCAGATCTAATTGGCACGATGTGTAAAGAAACAGGCTCCATGGATATTTTTAGTACTCTCCAACCTTTCTAGCACAGAACTGTTGGGCATTAATTAATTCCAGTTGTCAGCCAGTTCATTCTCTCAAAGTTGGATTCTCACAAACAAGTAGGCTCCAGGTGTCTTTTAGATCCAGTGATAAGACAACAGGATGCTGGCATTTATCATGCGTGGTGTCTTGAGCATATCTTTTCGGATGTTTGATACTTTGGACATTATATATCTCTTTATTGCCTCTGCAACTAGCCATTTTTTTCTCCTAGTAGTTTAATTGCTGCAAGTTTAGTCATTGACAGGGAGGAGAAATGCCCCCAATTAACACATGGGCCTTTCTGTAGCTGTCTTTTATTTGCATTTCATTTTTTCCCTAGCTAAGATGCATCGAGCATTCTGAACATCTTCACTTTGCTTTCTGCATCCAATTATTTTTACTCTGTGTTTTTACAGCGTAGCTCCGTTCATACCAAACCTATTTGGGTAGCTTTACTACAGGCCATATGGTCTGTATTTGATTTTCCAGGAAGTTTGGGTGTTCTTATCCGGAATGCCCCTAGTCTCTTTTTTTAATTTCAAATTCTTTACTCTCTGTGGGATGGAAAGCAGAATTGGAGGGCCTTCTTTCTTTGCTGGCCACACTACAGCCTCAAGCTTGATCTGGGCAAAAACGCAATACCCAATTTATCCCATGGATCTAACAGGACTGGGAGAGATCTTGTGATTATAGTGCGAAGAGTTAATTTTTAAAACTTCTATTATTAAGTTTCCAAAGTAAAAATTATTTACATAACTTTGCATCATGGGGCAATGAAAACAAATGGATTTGAAATATGTGCCAGTTCCTATTGACATATATGTGTGACTATGCCAAGGGCAGGGAGAATTTGCAAACGAGTGTTCAGTCAGCGCTGTTTCCTTCATGCTTGCAGACTGATGCAGGGCTCTGGTGCTACTGTCCTGCAGAGCCGCCCAGTGTGGATGCTCTCCTCTCTGAAGAGGCCTCTGCCGCTACCTTCCCCCAGCACTCTGCTACTTTGATGATCAGTGGAGACACTTCAGCTGCAAATCTCTCATGCTCATCAGCTGCAGTCCTGGGGAAGAAGTGGAACTACTCTGAGAACTGGGTTTGGGTTTTCTGTCAGCAACAGACCTCTGAGTGTAACTCCAAAAGGCATTGCTTAAATTCAGAGTTTTATCCCAAAAGTACAGGGCAGCTCCCACAGAGCTACAAGGATCTGAGGCCTTTGAGGAGGTGACCGTATCCATTGAACAGGGTGAAGTGGCCCAACTCCTAATCCATCCCCAAATGTAACTGAGGTACAGGAATAGTAACCAGTTCTTTTAAGCCCATGGATATCTACATTAGGCACTGTGGAACTCTCCTAAGGATGACTGCTCTGTCAATATATCGACTTTCTGTGTCTTTGATGAGAGACATACCTCTGGGGTATGGTTCCTGCTTGGGCACAAGCAGGAATAAGGGCAGTCTGGGATGATTATCCTGGATAGATAGACATCTCTTGGATGGAAATGCTTCTGTGTGATCAGATAGAGACACTTGGTGTTCGCTCTTTCTCCTCAGTCAGTGAGCTTCTCCAAAAGATGGTTCAGACCTGAGATTTGAGGAGCACGTGTTCGAGGAGTGGGAGGGAGCCAGGGTAGGCAGTGGCTTGGTCTCTTGGGTGCAGCCTGTATATGGCATGTATAACTCAATACCATCCTGATGCCTGGCTTCCCATCACACGGGCAAAGCAATCCTTTCTGAGCTAGAAGTGGAGACAAGGACTTAGAGACAAGAAAGAAATACCAGATCAAAGCCATATTTATCATCCTGGAAACCCACCAAAGGGTTTTTATGAAAGTACTATATTAGGTCCATATTCAGCTTTCTTCTGCCCAAGTTTTGGGCGTATGCATGAGGATGCACTTGGGCATTGCTTAGTAAAACATGTCATTTTAAGGCTTTGTGCAAACGAGCCCAGCCTAGACAGACACATAGAAAAACATCCATGAGATCCAACCTTTGAAAAAGGGCTGCAGGAGACATGGACCTCCAGGAGGGGTTCACTCAGCTCACCCCATTATACCTGCCCTGTCTTTTGGAAAGAACAGTTCCTCTTCTTGAACAATGTGTTAAGATTTGCAGGGACAGAAATACCCAGGTTTGGGCCCCTTCTTGTCCTGAGAGGAGTAAAATTGCATGTCTTAGGTGTTCTCTGCCAACCAGGTTGTGTGGCCTCACTGGTGTGGGGAGGGCAGGAAACCTCTGTCTTTATCCCTGATAGGAAGTAGCTGCTCTACCTGCTACTGGTTTGGTTTGCAAATGTCAGCAAGCAACCACCAAAGGCAAGCAAGGACACTGTGTGTGATTTGGCAGGGATTTTGGCATGAGCGTGCAAAAAGCTGTGTACAATGATGTCTGGCCAAGCTGCTGCAGCACTTGCCAGCAGTGCTTGGTGCCTGGCATTCGGCTGCTGCACAAGGCCATGGCTGTTGTCCTCTTGGCCCGGCTCTTGGCACTGATCTCATGCTCTGGGCCTCTGGAGTGTACAGACCCCCGCAGCCTTGGGATGGGGACACTGGGAGAGCTGGTGTGTCCCCATCACACACCTCTGCAGTCCCCACCACGTGCTGTGGCCCCACAGCTCAGTGACAGAAGGCCTCAGCATGGAGGGAGGAACATGCCAGTGCTGAATCCTAGCTGGGCTACCTCACAGTTTCCTCTCTCCTGGAACCCTGAAGCTGTGTGCACCCACCTGGAGCACTATATTGGCTAGGACATGCTTCTGCCACCCTTTCCAACTGGGAATTTGAGTTAGGAGGGGTGGGGAGGGCAGTCTGCAACTGGGCTTGGACTGTACGCTCTCTGTGCTGACAATGGGGACCCTGCCTGGTCAGTGAGAGCCCTCAGGGGAATTTCAGCATCTTTTGGGGGCCCCAGGACCTCTGCAACAGCAAAGCTGTGGGTGCTGAGGTGATGTTTTCCCTGGAGACTTAAAGGGTTTGAGGTTCACAAAAAGCTTTGCCCTCTTGGACGAAGGTGCCTTCACACCTGCTCCATGCTGCTGACTACTACTCCAGATCTCTGGGAGCTGGGACCATCTCTCGTCCCAAGGAAAGCTGCTCGTTGTAGTGAGGTTCTGCATGATGGGGTGAGCACCCAGCTGGGGTATAAAGAGGACGCCAGGCACCTGCAGGAGCCAGACCCCAAGAAGCTGCAGCCTCGGCCTGAGGAGAACCAAGAGCAGGTCAATTCCAGGGAGATGCCATGGGCTGCTCAGTGACCAGTCCAGCCAAGCCACGCCACGGCTGCCTCCTGACCTGCCCATGGCCTGTGCAGCCATTGCAGAGCATCCCCCAGCCCCACAGAGCACTGACCCTGAGAACAGGAGAAGGGCTTCTTGCTTTTGCAAGTTCTCCACAAATTAACTGAAATGCTGGTTTTTTCCTCTTTTTCTGCTGTGGTTTTTTTCTTTTTTTTTTTTTCCTTTTTTTTTTGCACAGGTTGGGAGTGGTATTGTACCAGAGTGATGTGCAAAGCCTTGGCTAGTAACATCTGAAAGTTTCACTTGTGGCATTTGCTGACATACTGGCATTGCCACGTCCTGCCTGCCACAAGACGTCTGACACCATCAGCGATTTCTAGGGCATAATAAAGCAACTGACAGTGAAGACAGGCACCGGCAGAAAACGGAAATTATGGTACGTGAGATGACTTATCAGACAAAACTGCCAGCTCATAGGTATGAAGCCCAGGTACAAATCAAGTCCATATAAAACTACTGAAGTTAAAAATTAGATTCTGGGGATATTTTAACAGGAATCAACCACTGTGTTCTTACTGAACTAGAAGAGACTTCAGTTTCCTTGCTGTACCATGTAAAAGTATATGTATCTATCCTTGTCTGCAATGTTGGCCTTGTTTCTCTTGTGTGGAGATATTAACTGTACTTTATTTTATTATTATCACTTCTCTTTTGTGTCTACATTGGTTTCAGGACAGAGTAGAGTTCAGAGATAAACTTCTGTATCACAAAGAAAAAACTCTCACAACTCCCTCAGCCTTCACTACACATCCCCTCAGCAAACAGTTCACAGTACAAGTCAACAAACCATTCTTTCTTCTACATAAACTTGTCTGAAGCACTTCTGATGACCAATAAGGAGTAACTGAGACAGAGCCCTGGCAGTGAGCTTGCTACTGCCAAGCACCCTGACCCCACAAGAATGGTTATGCTAATAGTTTTTAAGAACTGTGGAGAGCTGGAGGAGAAGAAATAAGTTTGTTAAAAACCGTGGTTCAGATCCTCAAGGAGCGGGCAGTGATGGAGCTGCTGTGCGGCACTAGTTGGTACAACTGTCTGGCAAAATGTCTCTAAAATAACAGGCACTCAAGCTCAAGACCCATTGTGGTTTCAAATAACCCATTGCACAACCCAGACAGTATCTGGTTTATTAAAGGAGGGCACAGAACCAGGAGAAGGGAACAATGGTATCTTTCCACATGGGCACTAATCTGGCCAGCAGAGCCCCCTTTCCCCCAACAGGCTGAGGCTTCTGATGAATTTAAAGTTTTCTGAAGACTGTCTCAACTGAAATCAAACTCACTTATGACCTTTTCTCTGAGCAGCAGGACAGCAAAATCCATAATGCAAAGACAGTCAAACAGAAGACAAGAACGTGATTTTTTTTAAATGAATGTTTTATTCATGAACTATTTATAAAAATGTGTAAAATACACTCAAATATATTTGATTTGCTGACTGTAGCTAAAAATATAAAAATATACTTAAATGCATAAATTAAATTGACAATAGTAGCACAGTTCTGTGTTCACCCAGTGTTTGTCAGGAACACAATTATAAGTAATTATATTCCATATGAGCATGGAATATGTACTGAAGATGTTTTTCAGACACTTTACTCCAGGCACCGGCAAAGGATTTATGGCTAGCCACATAAATTTCAAAACTGTGGGATTATCACTATAGCCCTGCTGTAGAGCAATATATATTTAGCTTCTTGATATTACTTAAAGTATTTCTTTACCTTTCAAATAAACCAAGAAACAACTAAACTGCCATGGATATTAGTCTGCATCACTGACACTGCATGTGTCCCAATTCCATAGTTTTTTCTCAATTAGCAAGTCCCTAGTCTCCAATATTTCCTGCCAGCCTCAAAAAACAAATCTCAGTTTGAACCAGCTGTTGATCTGTGAGGTCACTGATAACAGACCAGTTTGCTTTGGCCACAGTGGTGCTACCAGCAGGTCAGGAGCTTGACTTTGTCAGCCTGACGGGGACAGTTGAGGGCATGGGGTCTACAGCGAGTTGCCCGAATACTGGGGTAAGCACTCATTTCAGTCCAAAGTTACAGCATCTTGGGATTATAGGTCCCAGAGCTCCAGAGCCCAGGCATCTGTGACATGGCCACGAGGGAGTGGTGGTCATTCTATATTGCATTTTATTTACACAAACTGTATGTCTGAAGTACTGAAAGAAACCTGAATAAATGTTAAGCACCTGCCAAGGCACTCCTTGGACATGAAGCTGTGGCAGGCTCTATCTCTGAGTGTCAGATGCATTTCTCTGATCTGTGGCCTTGGAGAGAGATGCTGATACATTGGTTAGATGGTTATTGTTCTCATCCCTCTAGCCCATATATTAAATCCCAGGCTGAGGAGCACGGCTAAGTGCTCATGTACTCCTATCTGTCTAGTATTTAACTTTCTGCTTTCAAAGTCAATGTGTAAATAACCATATACAATACATAATATAAACTTAAAGCTCACACATTTTCTTTTCTCTGTTTTACAACTGAAAGGAAATTCATAGTATATTATGGCACAAAATAATATTTCTGGCATTTTAGGCATTATTTATTGCTAAATAACTATAGCAGCAGAGAAAAATGTATAAAGTTGCACTTTTTGACATCTTCACAGTATGCCTATTTCTCTCACCTACTTTTGTGTTCCATTAGTAACAAAAAATATCATTTATCAACTCCAGCTATGTAAAACCTTTTTTTTTTCTACACTTGCTAGTGGGTCTTGTAATTGTATTGCACAGATTAAAAAAATATTTATTACAATTTTTTCATTATTAAATAACTTTCAATACAAAAATTTGAATTAACCTAAAAGCCCAACCCAGCAAGTGCTTCAGAAGTGGAATGGTATTTTTTTCAGGCAAGCATTCCAGTTGACTTTCATGAAAGTACTCAGGTAGCTTTGTGGACAATCCAGAGATTCAAAGGATGGGCTCCAAGTGTGCAAATCTTAGCTTATGGATCAGCAACAACACTAGCCTTGCTTTCTAACATTATTATTGGGAAACATCAAGAAGGGAATTCTGAACATCACAAGGACATTCAAAAGATGTCTTTTTCCTTAAGAGCTTTGTTCAACACAGAAGCTCCTTCAAATCCATTCTTGTTACATTAACAATTTCCCATCAGTCCTGTTATTCAGCTTAGAGAGACAGCAAATATAATTACTTATACTGAGAAGTAAGTGTTGTATATTAACAAAATGCTACATAGATACTTTTTAACTTTTTCTCCATGGATTTACACTGGTTTCATATGAGCAGAATTGGCTAGAGAGCAGAACCAGAGCAATAATGTGTGTATACAGTCTCATGTGTGACCTACTTGGGCAGAAATGTAAAGCTGCTCAAGAGCACCATGCCAGAGTGTTTAAGGTCATCTGTCATGTTATGAAGTGATGAGGAAGAAGAGGCTTATGAACTATGTCCAGTATTAGCTGAGAGAAAAGATGAAACTAGCTGTCTGCTATGACATCACCATTTTGGGTACACATTTGTGAACTCTGTTGGTGCAGACATGGGAGCTGAGAATGATAAAATAAACTGCAGGATGATGTGCGTCTTTCTGAAAATGATGAACAACACGCATACACAGCATACAGTCAGACTTTTGCCCTCAGATCATACAGCATTGAGTGAGCTCCATTTCCCTCAGCATTAACAAATGACACAGTGCTATAGAGTGTAAGGTAATTTATAGGGGACACTTGGTGCGTCTTAACAGTGTGATTCTACTGCTGGTAACTAACATGGTGATCATCATTCCTCAGCTACCCCTGCAAAAACGAAAGGACCAAATGCAGTGCAAGTAACACAACAGCAGTTTTCACGATGCCTTAAGTCCAGCAGTTATTAACACGACCAACAATCGATCTAAAGTCGCCATGCTCTTTTGTCCTTGCTTGCTAACCTAGTCATCTAGCAAAGGAAATGGAGAAATGAAGGCATCTGCAGAAAATGTGCACATTTCTTTGTGGTTTTCCTTCGACTTTCCTCTGTGAAAATGTCTTCCACTCTAATACTAGTTCCCTTCTTCTTCAGTTTTCATTAAGGGTGGTGAATTTTGAGGTTCATGTGGTGCCAAAGAGGATGTGCAGGAGGGATGAGCAGTATTTTCATAGAGAAACACCTAAAAAGATTAACTAAGTTTACATGTTTTGAGCAGCTGTGACAGCTGATTTAAAGGGTGGTTTCTGAGGCATGTGAGGATATTTGGCCAAGAAAGGATGAGATTCCAGATGGAGTAGGAAGAGTGACTATCAGGCTGTTACCTTCTCTCTGGGAAAACTAGAGTGATATGGATGTGCACAGTCCTGCTGTGCCACAGGAGTTCCTCAGTTAGGCACTTATTTAGCTACTTACTGATTTTCAGAAGGCCTTCAGAAATATTTATTTTTCTCCAAAACACAAGTGGAATTTAGGCACTTGTCTTCAGCAACAAGCTAAGTTTTCTCTAGGAAAAGTATGGGTAGATACATGAAAGAAGAACTACGAAGCCCTTCCTTCTTTTCATGATGGAGAGGAACTGTTACTGCCTCTTCACTATTTGTTTGAGGAGCATTTCATAAAGACAAGCAATAGCTGAACAGAGTGTTTAGACCCTTGAATGAGATGCCTCTTTGCAGAGGAGAGAGGCCGTGCATAATCCACTTGGCTGGGCAGGACACCTGGTAAGTGCTCTTGGATTGTACTTCTTGCTAATCACCACACGTTTTCAGTAATGAGTCCCTGCCTGGGGGCATGGGGGTTGGAACTAGATGATCTTTAATGTCTCTTCCAACCCAAAACATTTGATGATTCTATGATCAGCACAGCTCTGCCAGTGTACATTCCCTGATGATCCTTTTTCTAGTCCAACTGCTCTTGTGGTGGTGACATCAGGTAACATTTTAGTGGAGAATTCTTTCTATGCAGACATGCTGGGGCCAAACTGTCCCTTTGTGAAAACAAGCGGCATTTGAAGGATACCAACACTTGGGGCAAAGCAGCCATGCTGCAAGCAGCTTAAGGCCAGTTGTGTAGACAGTGGAATATATACCTTTATATGTCTTTGTTTCAATACGTTTGCAACCCCTCTACTTTTTTGGCTGTCATGGTACAGCACTGTTTCTGATGTGCTATGGAAGTTGCCAGACTTCACATCCTCACAGACCTGTTAACACAAATGTCTGAGGTGTTTCTTTGAACATCCTTCCTAATTCAAATTATACCCATGTGAAAGTGCACAGACACAAACTGTGGTCTGATTCTGCTCTCTTAAACCAGTGTAAAGAAATGAGAATGTGACCGTTCTCCCCTCAAAGTATGTGATGGGAGAAAGGTCTGCTAGACTTCATTGCAGTGTATGTTGTTTGATATTTTTCTACTATGTCACACTAGACTGAAACAGTTGCTTCTAGTGAGGTGAACCCTGTTTCACTTGGTTGTTAATAAGTTCTGTAAAAGGTATGCCACTGTGTTACGGTTTATACCCATTTTTGTCAGATGAAAAGCGGTAAGTTTAAAGTGTAGAGTAGCATTGTAATTCCTATACAGGACTACTGTTCCCCTGCTTAATAGTAGCTTATTTCATCTCACAAACACTGAAATATTTTTTAAAAATGAGGTTCTCCTTATAGGATTTTTCCCGTGTCATGCCAATAGCGCCCCAAACGCAGCAGTCCTGTTAGCCATACAATTTCAAATAGTTTATGTAGAACAGTTTATAAAAACTGTGATAAGAAAAAATAGTATTATCTGAAGCATTATTAAGATAAACAATATAGAAAAAATACATATTTACATAATGCCAAAATACAATTATATACATTAATATCTATTACATTTAAATTACATATCTTTAAAAAAAAATCACCAGACCAATAAATTATACACAGTCTCAACCAAAAGGTCTGGCACCTTTCTGGTGCAGGAAATGCATACATTAAAAAAACCAAAACAAAACCCCTAGTTAACAAATGTGTTCACAAAAGCAGGTATCTCTAAAATTCTTAGTGCCTTGAATAAACAGCATCTGAAAGCAAGGAAAACTGAGATTAGTAAAAGTAAAACAAGGCAGATTCAGCAGTGCTCTGAGAGGTGGATGTGTGGCAGCAGCACTGGCTGGTGACTGATGGGACAGCTAAAGATCAGTTCCCACCTCTGCTTGGACTCTCGATGTATGGAACCTGGATATTTCAGTTCTTGGCCTCCTCCAAGCCTGTTCTACCTGTTGATGACAACTCTGATTTCTACAGGCTAGATCAAGAAAATCATTTTGATCTCTTACCGTATAACCCTAATTCCTAATGTCCAAATTTGTGGACCTACTGAGATCTTTCTGTCTTGACTCTAAAAACTTCCACATCCCTCAAGAATCAGCTCTACCAAGGCACACAGGTCACCTCTGCTTACAGCCTCTCCACATTGGTCCTCTGGCCATGAGAACAGGAGGTAAAGGGCAGTGCTAGTGCCAGGTTTGTTACCCCTGCAACTCTTACCAGCAAGGGACTGGATACAGGCTAGGAAAAGGAGCCTACAAGGATGGGGGGTCTGGGGAGAAAGAAAGAGCACAGCCTAGAGCACCTATATTTTCCAGTCAAGGCAGATGGGAAATCTCCCAAGGCTGCCTATATAATCAATAGCAGATGAGGGCGATGCAGACAGAAATTGAAGGCCATGAATGACAGAAGACCCCAGTGAGTGCTGGCAGTGGCCTCAGTAGCTTAAAGGTGGATGGTGAAAAGATTTGTGAGGTAAAACCAGTATCATGATACCCTGACAGCATGAAGTGTGAGACAGGAAGAGCATAAAGGTAAGGAAGGAGCAGGAAGTGATGTTACAATGACTACTAATGAAGGAAATAAAGACACAACGGCAAGAATGAAAAGAGCAGAGAGAACAAACGAAGGTCCCGGAAATAAAGAAATATCAATGGTTAAGGATAGCACAATTCCCCCTCAATTACACAGTCAGTGAGCTACTGCATTTGAAACATTTTATAATTTGATAAACTTGCAGTTACCTCTGTGATACTCTGGATTCACATTTTCATATATTGGAAATAAGGGATTTTCTTGTTCACTGCGAAGTTTTCTGGCTCTTAACACATCTCTCACACATTGATGTAGATACACATATTGACACTGCAAAAGATTTGTTTTTAAGACACTCTGAGGAATTTCGTAATTTAATTTTCTGTATTGCGAAAAATCATTACAAGCTAACTCCTTCACACAAAATCAAGGGTGGTATTAAGAATTAAAATATCCTTCTAAAGTTAATCTCCTTTTTGCACTAGTAACATACTAAACCTCTCTTTAGAAATAACACCAGTAAAACATAAATGAACACAGTATGTTTTGACAGATCATGCCATGAATGAAAGCTTTGGCAACTGTAAAGCACAATTTCACATGGTGCTGTGTTGGATAGCTACTACTTCTGAATGCTTTGGTATAAAGTATATGTAGAAGAATTACTACGCACAGGGAAGCATGCAAAAAAGACAAACAATTTCCTGATTTTTTTTTTTGTTCTAAAAAGAAGTATTTTCCACAGAATTTTATAATAACATAATTATTTCAGACAACCTTGAGAAACCTAAATCTCTGAAAAAAACCCAGTATTTTTTTGATCCAGCACAACTTCTAAGATTGTTTCTGACTATGCAGCAAATGACAGTCTTTTCTGAAGAGTGCCTTTCATAGAGTGGAGCTAAGATGACATTCACAACCAAAGTAAGGAGCCTCAGCATGTCATTGGCTATTGACTACTCACCAAACTATCTTAACAGAATAGATCATTAAACTTTCATGCTTTGCTACTCTTTGTGGCTTATGACATGGGTCACAATAATCTTTGATTAGTGTAATATGGTACCCAAAAATTAGGCAGAGCATGTTTATATATCAAGGTGTACCTTTTTAACATTACTTTATCTCAAAAACATAATTTCTCCAATAAGTATATGTATTTTCTCCCCTCACATCTTTTCTTATTTTCCACAAGAAATTAGGCCATTGCTCTGTGTCTTTTTCTCAGTGCTCTGGCTCTGGGAAAGGGAGGCTATCTGCCTTTATGCACGTACAGCTGCTGTCTCTGTGAGCAGAACCCTGCAGCACAGCCACCAACGCGACGGAAAGTTTGCCAAGCATAGAGACTTTCTTTGGCAAAGACCATTTTCGACTGGAATGGCTACAGCTGCTGTAGCACATTGCCTTTTGAGCTGATGCACAGAGTTTTCTGTGACTCCCTTGCATGTCTCCACCTGCAGTCTCTTGTCTTAAACAGCGTTGAGCCAAGTCTGAAGCAGCGGCATTGTTTTGTTGCTGCCGTTTTTCTGTGACTGAATATTGTCAAGTATGATGGTACTGTGGCCTTTGACTTTTGTGTGGATCTGGCTGCCTTTTGACTTAGATGCCATGTCAAGCTCATGCCAAAGGTAGGCTTGGTAACACACAACTTCAGTTGTCTGTAAGTCAAATTTAGGCTCTTGAGGTAGTTGCCTCTTTTTTCCAGCTAGGGAAAACAGCCACCCTCCTGAGATGTCTGTCTGCCTTTGCAGACTATGGATGATGGGAATGTAGGAGGATCTCTCTCTGAAGATGCCCAGATCAGGTGGGGAATCTCTCTCCCCTCCAACACAAGGTCTTCTCTGATTAAGGTATTTCCAGGAACCCCTTTGTTTTGTGCTGCCAGCTGGGCCTCTTTTTATACCCATATGAGACTTTTACATCTATCAGAAAATGCTGTCACTGACAGATTTGTTTCCAAATTGCAGCAAAGAGCTCCATTAGTATTAAGCTACAGGCAGACCCATCAAACTTGTTCTCATTCTTCTACTAATGGTTCACAAGGAAAATGTAAAGACTACCTCCACAACACACCTTTATTAAATCAGCTCCTAAGTGTTTAGCTCCTATCAGTGTAACATGATTTTCTTGCAGTTTTAAAAGCACAGAAAGAAATACAAAACATTTACTTCTTCTGCACTTTGAGAAAAAATGTACTTGCTTTTCCATAGTATGTTAGGAGAATGCCAATCAACTTTCCAAAATAATTTTAATGAAAATGACAGAGCAGCTCAATAAAACATAAACTGCAAAGGCACAAGGTCACAGCGGCTGGAGTTTTAAAACTGCATACATCTAATTTTATCTGTCCTGCATTCCTCTTTCCTATTATGTCAACCTATCTATTGGTTTAGGCTTGTTTTCCAAACCCATCCCTGAAGGACCTATCTCCACTTAAAGCTCATTTACTGGGCTCTGCAGTAAAGCAACAGTGCGCTGTTAAGTGCCTGCTGCTTAATGCTGCTGGGGTGATTGTGGGCCAGGGCAAAAAAGGGAGAAATCTACAGGAAGCATAACTGCCACTTGTTACGGTTTGGACCCTCTCTCTAAGAGAGCCAATGGAAAAAAAACCTGAACTGGAAATTCTCACAGAGCTAAAATACAACTAACTTGTATTTCACAGTGGAGTAAGTGCAAAGTGCTTTGAGAGCCTTTAGGATGAGAGACTGATTATTTTATACTGTAGCTGTTGCTGCTGCATAGCAGGCTATCCAAGCCTTACCTCTGTCTGAACCATGTGAACGCGGTGAAGCCTTAGATCATGTACTGCTGCATAAATGTCAACAGTGTCCTTCGAATCCAGCTGTTGCAGAATTCGGTCCAGTGCAATGAATGTGCCAGTCCTGCCAACACCAGCACTGGAAAAGAAAACAATCCAAGAGATGTAAAAGCAGATGGATCAAAGCATTCACTGTCTTCATGTGATACTTTTATAAAGTTCAGATCTCTAGGGTGAGAAGCAAATTGCTCAAATGGCATCTTTGGGACTTTGTAACACTTTAAAGTGGAATTTATTTAGGAAGGAGGAAAGGATAGCAATGGTAGAGGTACCTCTGCTACTGCCTGCACTGCTTTCTGCTTTGGATTAACCCAGTCATTGAGATACACTGAAAGAATGAAGCTAACTTTGAAACCTCTTCTCTCCAGGGAGGCAGCTGTGGGACACAGCAGACAACTGACATGCTGCAGCACATGCTGTACAGGCAGACACAGGCAGGGTCATGTAAGATACAAGCCCCAGCCCATATAATGGTGGAGGGGTCAGATACTACAATCAGGTAGTACCAGTGAACATATGGCTTTATCAGAAGATACAGGACCAACTGCACTCTCTCTCTCTGTAGCCCTATACTCTGCTGCAACTGGCTAGTGGATTACACATCAGGCCAGTCCAGTTTTGGTTTTTTTGTATACAAGTCTAGGGGTCGACCACAGAAGTGAGCACAGAACTGCAGCCCTGTGACTGCCAGAGATGGAAAAAGCAGAAGAGCATGAAAAGGAAGTAAGAAAAGGGAGTCTCAGTCAGAACGGGGGACAGGATGGATCTGTCAGCTAGTCTCAACATCCATACATAGACTCAGCCCGGGTATACCTTACCTTTTTTAAAACACCCTCTTGTGATTCAAATGTTGGGCCACAACAGCAGCATAAGGGCAATTTAAGAATGCAAAAGCTTATGAGCGGTGACAGCTGCTGACACTGTATTGCTCTCCAGCGGTCCCACAGACTCGCAGGGGGTCCCTGAGAATAATTTTTGAGGTATCTCCAGGGTGAGCTTGTGGGTGAATGCATGTGCCTTGGGAATACTGCTCTGATGTATCCAGAGAGTTAAGCCCATCAGCTATCTCTCAGATTTTGTGGCTGCCCATAGTCTAACAGGGATGAACATTTGGGATCTTCCCAAGGGTAGGAACAAGGGCTCTGTGCCACTGACCTTTTGCTGCTGCACATACCTGCAGTGTACAATACTTGGTCCTGTGTCTGGGGTCCTGTTGATATAATCTCTCACTGTTCTGACAAACTGAATCAGGGACTGGGTGGTCTCTGGCACACCATGATCTGGCCATACAGTGTAGTGGAAGTGACGAATGAGCCTCGTTGAGTCAAGCTGCTCTTCCTGTTGGGATTCAAAAGTCTGGGTCATCAAGACAAGAGAGGAAGGGAAACATACAACATGTACCTTCAGAGAAAATGCTACATCTTCTACCAGAGCAGAGCCAGGCATGATGCAACTGTGCTGCAGCAGAAGAAACCTTCCTAATTTAGCCTTGCACGTGTTTTAAGCCAATTAATCAGAAAAAAAAAAGAATGCAAACATACGCTGCAGATTTTAAACTCTCGTATTGTCCACTCTGGGAGCACGGATTCAGACAGCATCTCAACAATCAGGTCTCCATAGTACAAGGAATCCTGGTCATGGGGCCAGTATTGATCACACTTTACCTGCAGGGACACAAGGAAAAGACAGATTTAGTGTCAAAAACAGCTACAAACAATGCCTCCATCCAGCACTGGCAGAAGCAGATTTCAGACCTCTTGTGCCTGAGGAGGAAGGAAGAAAGGCAGTAGCTGAATTCAGAGAGAGATGTCACTCCCTGCCACATCAACGAACAGCGTCTGGCATGGGAATGGGTTAGCATGGGGGTGGGAAGTGGAAGCTCTCATAATTCATTTGTGATGGGGGGAATGGGAAGTACTTCACTGATGCCCTCTTCTAGGGCATATTTTCTGTGCCAACTCTTCTCAAATCTCTGCTTGGATGAGAGCTAGGCTTCCAGCGTCCCTTCCTCACCTCTTGCTGAGACATGGCAGTACACTGGAACCAGTGAGGTGCAGAAGGACACAGATCCTATTCTGCATCGGCTTTCACCCTCTCCTCAGGAAAGAATGGTAAGCTGAAAGGAACTGACCCCATATGTGCCACTAGAGGATCACTACTTCCAAGTTTGTTAAATCTTCTCACAGATCTAGTCCCTGTCTTACAAAGGGCACAGGACATGGACATACCAGGGAAGGTATGCTACACCTGCACTCAATAAGAGCGTTAAGCGCATGAGTGGTCTCTACTAACTACATCAGGGCTTATATATCAGAGATAATTTGATGTATTTACCGATCAACATTTGCTCTCCAGAGCTTATATTTGAAGTAGAAGTTGATCAGAGTTGATGTGATAAACAGGCACTTTTTATTGGTGGTTGTCCTTCTGCATGCTTAAGAAAATTGTATTAGTACTAGTGAACAAAGTCCTGGATTAGAGACCAGAAGCACTGAGCTCTGTTCCTAATTCGAGCCTTGACATGCTGCATGATCTTGGGACAGTCTGTGTATCCTCCCTTCACAGTCTTAATCTGTCTCCAGTCTTTATATTATACCTTTTCTCTCATGCTGCATATCTCGACAGGGCCCTTTTTGGCTTTAGTGTGATGCAAATAAGAAGCAAAAACTTTTAATAGATGTTAAAACAGACATTAATAATAAAGAGGAGTCACTGCTCACCCGGCCCTTCTCAACACACTGGGTCACCATGACAATATTGTGAACATTTTGCTCCCATGCCATCTTCCAGAACTCATCTTTGGTTCCAGGCAAAGGACCCTGAGTTGCTATGTACTCCCTGTGGAAATTATTGCCCTGCAAATAAAGAGAACTCCATTAGTCTCCAAAAAGGCAGAAAAAAAATCTTCTAACAACTGAACAAGCCTTGGGGTTGCAACCAGGTCTCTGCAGCAAAAATACCCTTGCTGGGACAATAGTTTTGAAAGCTAAATTGTTGCCTTGGACCTGGAAGCAAATGACTGATTTGAACAGAGAGAAGGAAGAGACTGTGGCAGTGTATCTAAATACTGTTCCTTTTGTGACAGTCAAAGCTTTCCATTGTTCTTTTGTGTTTAGCACAGTCTCAAGCAATTTTTAAAACTGCTAGGGGTTTTTGTTTTATTTACCCTTTTTAATAAATTAGCTGAGTTCTGGCTTGAAATCTGGATTGCTAAAGCCACTGCTATTATCAATCATAACTCTTTGACAAAGGGCATTATTTTAATTTCAGCCAGTTTTATCACCCTGCAAGGTGCCAGTGCTGTCAGGATGAGCTACAGCTCTACAGTGAGGATGCCACCTGCAGTTATAGCTACAGTTGTTGTGGACACTGTATAAAATCAGCGACCTTTAAAAATATGTCCTTGGCCAATTAGACTTGCTATCTTACATAACTATAGCAATCCAAGAAAGTGTCTTAAAGTGCTGGGTAAATCACTCACAGTTAACTTAATGGCAGTCAGACACAGTCTTTTAGCACACCCACAAAATGATTTCTCAGATTTTTAGCTCAAGTGAATCAAGGAAGGGGGAGGGGAGCCTTAACCATCCAGCTTTATATTCAGTTTTAGATGAAGGAAAAATTACCACTGGAAGGAGGACTGTAAAACACCACCCTTGAGTCACTTACTGGTATGTAGCTTGCATTAATGTAGTCTGAGCAAGGGTCATCATCCACATTGGAAAGCTTCACTCTTGATGTATCATCTAGCAAGAAATTGATTACAAGAGGCTTAGGGCTAGGTCTTGATTTTCAGTCCCTCCTGCATTAACAGAAATGCGTTTGGGAAAGGACTGCCAGCACTATTAAAAGATTTTATATGAAAAGCTAATTTATAAGGAATAACTGCTGGTTTTACTGCCTCTTTCATCCATGAGTGCTGTGGAGTGTTCCAGAGACCAGGAGATAGATGGGTAAGAAGGAAGCAGTAAATATACCAAACTTCCTCTGCTGAGCTGCATAGGATTTTTTACGACAACAAAAGGGCCAAAATAGCATCGTCCTTTGATCCTAACAGCAGTGTGCTGTACTGGAAAGCAGCACCCAGCTCTGCTGTTGAAAGAATGCACTTCAGTGATATTCCGAGCTAACGATGAGCAGGCCAAACATCTTCCGTAGGTAAAGGGCCCTCTGTACAGAGATACAGAGTGCATGAGCTGCCAGGACACTGATTTGTGAGAAAATGCCATGTTGGATCTCAGTAAGGTGTCATTGCTGGCATGGACAGGCAGGATACAGGAGAGGCTGTGCTGCAAGCACATGCCACATCCATTAGTGGGGATGTGGAGCAGTGAGTTATGTGGTGTTCCTCCTCGATGTCCTACCTCCAAAATGACAGGTAGGAGATTAAAGGGGGAACCTCCCAGTGACAGACAGGTCTTGCCTGAGAAGAACAGGGTTAACTTCACACACGTATCTTACCATGCAGAATCACACTGGCTCTACATTGTATAGTAGCCTTGCTGCGTATTCTGAAGAACAAAGATTTGGCAAGGCTGTCAAAGAGCACTGAATGGATGATCCCCCATATGTAAACAACCCTACCGTTATTTCTACTGTCCTTGTTATCAACAGTGACTGAACACCCCTAATAGCTGGAGCTTTTTCTCCTTGGACTGAATGCTAGTCATTACACCTCTAGTGTGAAATTAAATTACTGGTCTGTGTGAAGCCACTCAGGGCCATGCATCATCTGCCTCCAAGCACAAGAACCTGAGCTGGCAGAGATATTTCATCTCGGACAGAAAGAAGGGAAGGGATTGGCTGCACTCTCTTTTCCACTAGGCTTGCTGAAAAAAAAGTGAAAAATAGCTGGTGCGATGCAATATTACACAACCAAAGCTAAAACTCACAGGGCAATATATTATTGTATCGATTTTTCCCTCTGTTCTCTGGCAGAAGTGCTATGTCACATGTCTGGTTTCGACCCACATCTTTCAAGTCCTGCAAAACAGTAATAGGAATAAAAAGTGAGGTGAAAATAATTAAAGGACAAGACGACACAAAGGGAAATATTGCTCATCAGCTCTCAAAGGCCATGGACAGAGAACAGGCTTTTTTTTTTTTTTTTTAAACTGAAATTACATAGCTAATCATACTGTTTTAAAGCAAGCCCATTGCTGGTAGGTACCTTCCATGCTTTATCCCACAGATGTGCTATACAAATAAATGCTCCTGATCTCAGCCAGACAGGTATCAGGCAGAGGCTGCCAATCACAAGATGCCAAATGAAGAGTTGGTTTCTGCACATGGACAAGTGGAGTTCAAATGAAATGCTCCACCTTATTTGGATTTGTGTGAATAAGACAAACAAATGCAGGCCTTTCTAATACATTAACCTGTTGATTCAGTCAGCCCACCCCTTCATAAAGCAAGTCCCTTGCCTAGGTTAGGATCCCACCTCATACTCCTTGGACAGAAGGTAGTTGGAGTCTGCCTGAAGTTTGGTGAAGTGTGCTTCAAAGTGACTGACTTTGATCGGACTAAAATATTCAACAGGAGGAAGAAAATCACAGGATGAATCACAGTCATAATTTATCCAGTTGGTTACCAAGAAGTTTTTTAGGTATTAATTTTTTCTTTTTACCTGGAAGTTTTCCGGTACCTGGAAATAATTTTAAAAGAAAAAGAAACACTTCATCAGTAAATGATTGGGTGGGTCTGTTCAACCATAATGCCATGTTAAAAAACCAGACTTTTGACATTACCCTTTTTGCCCCAAGTTCAAATGGACTGACAGTGGCCTGTCTCTGCGAATGCTCAGCCTTGCTGCAGGTCTCTCATGGCCACTGCTGGAACAAAAAGGAAGGTATTCTGTTACATCATTAAGTCCTGAAACTGGTAAGAGTTGGCAATGACATAACTTAAACTGGAAAATGGTAAATTGGAAAAAAAGGAATTTAAGAAAGTATGTTTCGATTTTTGGCTCTGATCCTGTGACATTGCTCTTAGCTGGAGCACAGAGTTTTCTTGTATTTTAGCTTGGCAATAGTGGTGTGGAGGGTAAGCACAGCACAGGTAGTAAGACTTTTTTCTTGTTCTGAACACTCACAGCCCAGCCCATCATTAAGGAGGGTGTCCTATGCTAAGATGGGGCCTGTATCGGTTGATTCTCTGTGTAGAGAGGAACACGCAGGGAGATTTTCAGAGCTGTAAAAGGTCTACAGCTTCCAGCACATCCACTCTCCAGACCAGGCCTGTATCAGATGCCCAGGCTCATGGCAGGAGTAAGTGGCAGAACCACAGCAGGCTTTGGGAAAGCCATAGAAGTGGTACTTACTCCACACAGCTAGTGTTGCCTTTCATCTTTTTGCTGCCATCTCCTCCTTCAAGACATCTCCCTTAGAGAACACTTTATGTCTGATGTGGGAAAACCATACCAGTATTATTGCCATCCTGCTGGGTATATAACTTACAACGAGAAGCCACATTCTATAATGAAGTCTATCCATTTTGGCTAAAAGCTATGACTAGTCAGAAAACAGGTTTTTTTCTCAATCTGAAATTCTGGCATATGAAAAGAGAATTGAAAAAAATATCAACTTAATTTTGTATAAGTAAAAGAACTGAATTTCAGACTTGCAGTGTTTCCCATGTAATGGAAATGTTGAGGTTTTTTTCTAATTTCAGACACTACGAAGAATTTCACATCTCTCAGTCATGCAAAATGGTTTAAACGGATAAAGATCTTTTCAGTTGAGATACAGTATTTAACTTTTTAAAAACATGTAAGTTCACTATTTAAGATTCATCTGTAATGTGAAATATACAACTATAATCGACAAAAATATGAGAAGCAAAGTTTGAACTTATCTTTTGGACACTGAGGTAATGTCATATCCCAGTATTTTTGAATTGAAATGATAAAGTCTAAATGAACAGTTACAAAAGATTCCCATCTACAACGCACATGCAATTAATCCGAAACACTTCATTTTTTGACAAAAGACATTTTTCCCCAAAAGACAAAAGTTTGAAAGGTAAACCGTTTTTTCAGAACTATTCAGACTCCTATTGTAAGCAAAAAGTTACAAGGATCCTCTACGACATAATTCTGACACCATCTGAATTTAGGATATACAGATTTCCTAATACATAAGTCATTAATTGTACACTTAGTGTGCAGATGTTGAGGGACATAGATTTTATCTGTTGAATAGTTCAGTGCATCCATCCAATTTTTAGTTATGCCTAATCAATTGTATTACTTAAATGAATATAATTTGACATGACTTCAATAACAGAGTGATAAAGGAAGTCAGCTTACCCAACTTTTTGTCTGCAGACAAATAAAGCAGTAACAGCCACCAACATCACAATCAGAAACAAGCCAGCACTCACACCTTCAATAACTCCAAACAGAGGCTCTAGAAACAAAACAGTGTATTTTTGTATCTTGAGGAAAGGATCAGAAGAATCAGAGAATCAGTAACTTCCATGGGATCTGTTATTATCAGCTGAAGAAAATGGCTAAATAAAAGGAAGTGTAAGGCATCAAAACACTTAGCTAAAACCCAGCCTTGATTTTCTGTCCTCATTTTTTCAAAACATTAAACAAATTTTTTCACTCCCAACCACAGTAAAAGAAAGCACAACTCCATTACATGGAAGTGGTTCTCCTGCAGTTAGAAGCTTTCTTGGTGATAGCCCCACTGAGCATTTTTCCTTTTCTCTACTTTCAGCAGCTCTGTCAAGCAGTCATCTGAATTTTCTAGTAAGGGTAGATAAGCCATGGCTCCAGCTTCATCTCAGAGCAGCCCTCAGGACAGGCACAGCAAGGTTTGTTCCACTCCTTACAAATAGTTCTAGATGCCAGAGTATTCTTAGGCACAATATCTAATCACACGGCACAGTCACTGATAAAAGCCTGAAACTAACCTGCCTCTGTAGTGATCGGTAAAGAGAAGAAGGTGTCTGCAAAGAGCGGTTTAGGAAGTTCCTTTGGGTCTTCACTGAAAAGCTGGGTAAAAGCTCGTATGCTGATCCTAAAAAAATAGTAAAAAACCAGCTCATCAGATGTTCAGAACCAACAGCAGAAAAGTAAAAACTCATTTGCCCCCTTTGAGACAACTAAAACCTTTCCACTGACCATGGATAATTCTTAATTACCTGAGTTAATCAGTATTCTACTTAATTAATAATACTGATCCCTGAGCCCAGCTTGTACAGGTGGAGGGCTCTGAGGTACCCTAGCAGAGGTAACAGATGGGGCTCTGGCTGCTGGCACACACAACCTGACCATGTCTGAAGGCAGGACTAGCAGAAGCTGCAGAGGAGAGAGGACTCAGAAATACTTCTCAGTGGGGACACATTTTCCCTTCGTTTGGCTGGGCACGACTGTGCTAATGGATAAATGTTATCGTCCTCTTTGTTCTCCTGGTAATGTGGGTATCTCCCAGACTGAAATTTTGGGAAGTGTGCCCCAGTGAGAGCAGACTATAGTAGGGTAGCACTGTTTGGGTGATGAAGAAGCTGAGAGGCACAATGGGCACTCTTTGGCACATGCCTTCTGTCCATGTGCCTTTTCAGTGAGCAGCTTGCAGATCTCTCGGGACAGTATTTGCCTGTGGAAGGGTTGTGACTGAGACACACTGGAGCCCATGTTTGGTCTCACAGCCAGTGTAACTACTGAGCCTGGTCTTCAGTCACCCTCTTCCACACCCTACAGCTAGACCTAGATCTGGACCTAGATCTGGACCTAGATCTGAAGCCTGAGGATGCCACAGGATAGAATAACCTTGACGTTTTTCTAGCTTGTTCCAAAGGAACAAGCGGGGTAGTTCTGCTAGACTGTGTGAAGCATTCTAGCCTTTCTCTGTTAAGTACTCTTCTGACTTAGCCAATGGTCTTCAGTCTTTCCAAAGAAATGTTTAGCAGCAATAGGAGAGCTTTGCATCATGTTGAGGTAAATAAATAAACCTATTCACTGCACAGAGTTTTGTACATAATTAATCATATCTTTCCCATGCTAGTGAATGACTAGTTCTTACCTATGGAACAGGGGCATAAATAAAGCTTTCATAAATTTGCAGTGAAACACAAAGAACATTGTACAACCCACTTACTAAGCTACAGAAGCTCAAGTGGATCAGGCACCCAGATGACACCAAGCCTAATAATGTGACAGAGCACAACTACCAATATAAGTCTAACCTATAAGCAGTTCGAGGCTTTAGAGGTCCATCGCAGAATTTCTGGTGATCTGGATCACACTTTCCTCCCAGATTTTCCATTTCTCCTCCAAGCTTAATGTCAAAGCTTTTATAGTCACTGTCAGGGTTTTCAGCACAGCTACTGGCAAAATAATTTGTCTGGTAGATGCGTATAGAGTTGTTGTGTTTGTACTCCAGGTAGGAAGGTAATGGGTGCTGCTCATCGGGCTTTGGTCCTTCGCTACCTACATCACGCGCAGACAAAGTCAGAAGGTTTAGATGCCACAGCCATTAATGCGATGAGGTTTATAGACTCAAGCTCTTGACAGACATATTCTTATCCAATTTTCTATTTCTTGGAGGCTACCTCATGAATAAAAAGCTACAGTGGTTAGGGTACCTTGTTTCTAGTACCAACTTTTCTATTATTTTTTAGGCAGATTTCCTCACAAGTCTTTTTTGCAACTTTTGCTGCAGTAGGCATGCACAGGTCGTATTCAGTGTTATGACATTTTTTCCTGTGCTGTTGGTGGGAGTTTTTGCAATCCAGATTCCTGGATCCTACTACCAGTTATTTCAAAAAACAAATAAAAAACCCACACACTGACAACTCTACTGTATATAGATAAAAACTACAGTAGGAAATTATAGGGATCCCCTGAATGTAAATTCACAATACTAGAAAAAAGACTCAGGCAAAGCCATGGCAATGAGCAGTCCCTTTCTCAAAGAGCTTTACAGTCTGCCCAAACATGACAAAGCCAACAGTGGAAATATTATCTGTTTTTTTTTCCTAAGGGCTGATGGACAGAGAGATTAAGAAACTTCCATAAGGGCCACAAAATATGTCCTGGCATGCCAGTAAATGAAGCCACTTCTAAAAATGAGGTACTAATTGTTGAGACATGTATCTGATTTGTCAGACACAACGTCTCAACAACAGGTCAACTGTAGAAAGGGAGGTTTACATGCATGCCACAAGGACAACTTCTATTCTGTTTTACAGTGCTGCATGCTTCCATCTTCTTCAGTCAGCAAACATCACCTGGCAGACCTTAGGCTTCTCAGCATGGCTTACTGAAACTCCCCAAGAGCTGCCTTTTAGTCGTCCCACCTTACATTTAAACTACCTTTTGAGATCTGTGTACAGCAAGGCAGTTTTTTCTGTGTTCATCGCCAATGGCAACCAACATAACTCTGGAAACTGTCTGAACATACATGACAGTGTAACCTAGAGTACAGAAGCTAACTACTGCCTCTGTCTGAGCACTGTAGTTGCTACAGACTCTCTGAGAATAGGACTGAGTTCCTAAATCCTCAGGCTAGGGAGGAAGTATGGATCCCAAATCTGTATGACACTCAGCCACTAGACGAGGAGAAACCCCTCTGCTGTGCAGTGATAGGGATGTACTTCACCATGTAAATTTTATAGGCTATAGAGAGAATAGCATTAAATCATAACACTTACCATCAGCCTCCCTCACAACCACAGTAAAGTACTTCACAGCTCCATTAGTATCACTAAACCAGCTGCAGTTAAAAGTAAAGTTGATGGAGGATTTGGTAATCCGCACATCTTTTTTGTTCACTCGTATGTCTGGAGGTGGCTGAGGAGGACCTGAGTAATTAAATAAATAGAAAATAAATACAAAATAGAGAGAAAGCATTACCTATGTACTTGCTGTGAACTAGATCTAGTAAGGAAAATGCAATTTGTAATAAATCTTGGTTGCCTGGACCCAAGTCTCTGATTCTATTCTCTTTGCAATCAAGAGTGTCTTCACCTCCCACGGCGAAACTGCCAAAAAATGAAACAAGCCAGCAGTGAATTCACCATAATAAGAGTGACACTTCCTCAGAAGGAATTCCTGCAGAAGCCCACATGGAAATGCATTAAAGTCATGTTAAGTCTATGAAAACAGAAACTGTAGCTGCTAAAAATGACACAGGTTTAAGCCAAGAATTTGGAGGACATCTAACACACTCACTAGAGAAGTTACCTATTTTAAGCATCTATATTTCTGCTTTCTTTTCCAGAGGAACAGCCAGGGTCAGCCAGACACGGTATTCAACTACAGACTACCATTTTCTGGACTGACTGCAGAATTTCCATAGGAAGCATTCTTTGTATGATACAAAACTATACCTTGAACAGTGACACAGCAGAAGTTAACTGCAAAGTGAAGTACACAAAGAAGAAAGTGCAGCAAAAGTGGGGATTTTAAGGATCTACATTCCTGAATCTTTTAAAAATCTGTAGTATTGAAACCATATTACACATATGGGAAACACATCAAAAATGTAAGCACGTGGCTAAATTTCAAAAGCTTTTAGAATGCCAAAAGAACCAAAAATTCACACATATATATGCTGTTTAACTAAACCTCTTACATCTACAAAGACCAGCCGCAATTTTTTGTGTTCCTCTGAGGTAGGGTCTCCAGTCTTTACCAGGGTCTGGGAGAGCAGCAGTGTTCAGAACAAATAAGTGACAACAAACAAACATGAACAGAAACTAAGTAAGAATAAACGTGAAACAGCAAACCTGCAAATAGGACCCAGTCTCACTTACTGTGACATGAATAACTAGGTCTTACATCTGGCTTTGTAGTATCCTTTGTGACAGAGGAAGAAGATTAAAAGGCAATGGAGGGGCAACGGACAAGGTGGGTTGGTGATTGAACTCTAGCTTAGCTCAATAGCTCCCAAAGCAAACATAATTTTTATGATCTAGCATTTCACACAAACATGGCTTTTAATAAGAAGCTACAGAGGCATCCCTGAATATAAGCCTCCTGGCCATCCTCTCATTTTTGAGAAGTTTAGCTCTAGAGCAGTTCAGGCCTCTGCATTGTGCTGTGCCACTGAATGCTGAGGTAGTGCCAAACCTGAGGCAGCTCTAGGGGCAGTGATGGTAGGTTGTTGACTACAGTGATGCCTGGCAGTGAAGAGGCACCAACAGATGCTACTGCTACTCTCCACTCAGCAGCCTATGGGTAGAGGAACTGAAGAAGCTGTTTCAAAGCACATGCTATGGAAATCTGGATCCTCCCTCAGGTAAAAGTCCTAAAGGTGATTTGGTCAGGTAGCACCTAGAAGAGTCTATAGAAGCCCAAAGAGAAAGCAGTACTACAATCTAATGTCCTTACTGATGGATATTTGTGCTGAGGATGGCTACCATCTATGAGGAGAAACAGCTAGATGCAGAAAGCCAAGCAGCAACCATGAAGACGACTGAAAGCATGTGATGATGAGGACAGGATATTTGTTTATGTTTCTCAGGCTATATTTCATGAATGAGCCAAATAATTGTGTCTGGCAATGTAATGAGAGGCAACATAGTCAAAATCCTGCATTGTCTGTCACAACAGGCACCAAAGGATGGGTTCAATCTACTTTGGCCACCACTCCACACATGGGCAACTGTGGAGTTCAGAACTCCTTTTACTGTCTAACCAACATGAGCAATTGCTTATCGCCGCTCAGGGCCTCTCTTCAGGGCAACTGTGTATACTACTTACGATCGATCATTGTGATGGTGCTGTCTTCAACCACTTCGCTCGTCATGTCTGCAGAATGCACTTTGATGGACACCAGGTATCGCTTGTGAGGAACAAGGGTCATGATATTAAGTAGAGATTTGTCTTTTTCTATCCTTTTAGAAAATTCCACTTCACGAGTGTCCATTTTTTTGCACTCGACGCTATACCCATCAAAGTCAGAATCGGGTGGAGTCCAGGAGCACGCGATGGCAGTAGAGGTTTGGGGCCGACAGTGAAGGCTTTGGATCTTGTCTGGTTCTAGAGGAATGTTGAGAAGTTGAAGCTCGGTAGGAAAAGGGACAGGTGTCATACACTCTCTGTTCACACTACAGCTCCTAGATTCTGCATCAACCATCAGATCAGAGCAGGAGGCTGGGAGTCAGAATTCCCAGCAAATGTGTGCTGCCTGATTATTATGCAAGGCTGTCTAACTCATTTTAGCCATATGAAACCAGAACTAGTGACATCTACCCCATCAGCTTTGTGAAGCTCCAGTAATTAATTGTGAAAACAAGGAAAAAACTCCTACTTGATGAAGTCTACACATGAACAGCAACACCACAAAGCAGTGGATTTCTAGAAAGCTGTTACAACTTATTTGGAGGCTCCATGTGGTCACCAGTATCAGTCAATACTGATACCGTCATCTCATGACTGATCTTGTTTCCTGGGCAGCATGTGATGTGTCCATGTAACTAAAACATACCACAGAAATAATCTTCATCCATGTAATATGGAAGCACCATTTATATCATATGACATGTAACAAAGAAAGGATTTCACTTTCAGATGGCAGGCATCTACATTTAAGTGACTGCATACAGGTGAAATTTTAATTATTATGCCGAATTAAAGAGCTATATAGCTTACTAAACATAGATGTCAATTTAGAGCTGAATCCCACCCCAAATTACATGAGGATTTGCCACGGCTAAGTTATTTTTACAATTTCATGTTACTTTTTCAAATCAGCCTGTTACTGATGTTGCTAGAGACAGCTAGAGATAAAACAGATTCACAGACATGGACAGAAACACAGAGCAGTGAATTCCAGTTTCAAATCTAGTACAGCACAGTTTCTTTCATCCTTCCAGTGTTATCATGCAGAAACATTATGATTATTTCAATATGTTACCATCAGAGAAGTTTGGATATTCAGCTTTATTTTACCTCTGAAACTGATTGATTTAGGCTCTGCAACCAAACAGCTTGACCCTGGATGTGAAGGTTGTAAATGTCCACTTTCAGTCTTTAAACAGCTGACCTTGCACACAGCAAAGGTTTAGAACCTAGCTGAATTCATCACTGTCATTCATGAATTTATTAATGGAAATTATTGATTGCATAAAGAACTGGTAATATTTTACAGTTTCGCATCTTCTTCAGTTGAGTGTTAGGGTACAATGGAAATTTTTACTTACTTGTTCTCACACTTGCAGACTGTGACCGACTGTACGTCTTCCAGCTGTCGCCACTGATGGTTCTGACACTGAACTCATAGAGTCTTCCAGGTCGCAGGCCATAGATGATGCGTACTTTAGATTTGCTGCTGCTGTAGGGGTTGAATACTGTGAGGGGATCCTTTGGAAGCCACTGCAACTCAAAATCATCATAGTCTGTCCAGTCTGGAGGACCCAGCCAAGTGATTGATAAAGAAGTGTTTGCAACATCAGTAAACGACACAGTGTTAGGAGGGCTGGGTGCTATGCAGAAAGGGGGGAAAAAATGAGAGAAGAAAAAGAGATACTTAACAAATTTTTACACAAGACAAATAAGATGAAACACGCATTATTTTGCTCATGCATCACAAAGTAGTTTGTATTATCTCGTATACACACCCAGTTACTGCACCTGTGCTGATGATGGTGACTCTCGCAGTCGTAACATATTCCTGAGGCTTTGAAAGAAAAACAGTGCTGTTTTTCTTTCACATTCCATCAGTTCAATGCACTTAAGGTTATCCTTCATCTTAATACCTTCAATGACTCTTACAATAAATCCTCCCTCAGAGTAAGTCTGTTGCATAGTTGTGAACTAATGAATTCAAACAGATGGGACTAAAAACTCCCATACCTGTTCTTCCTTCAGCATTTGCTGTGTTGGTCAGGTCACCACTGTGAGTCACCACAACCAAAGTGTACTTTCGGCCAGGAACGAGCCCCTGGAAATGCCACTCTTCCAGGTCTTTCCTTTGCTCGGTTTCTTTCTGTGTCCCATTTGGGTTGTAAAGATTCAGCTCATAGAAGTCAACATCTCCTGGTGCTGGACCCCAAGTGAACCACAGACTCTCCGTCATGTTTCGGTTGGATGCCTTGAGACCAGCAACTGGGGCTGGTACTGAAAAAAGGACGAATGAATATTACTTTAAGTAGAACATCCTTTGCGTGAGAAGAAGCAAAAATGTCAAGCAGACCTTACACTTGTCCTGTAATGATAGCCATGTTATAAACTAGACAGCCACCATAGCTGCCTAAAAAGCAGGAAGCATATCTCAGTAGCTTCCTTTCGTATTTTGAACCGCCACTGTTACCAAAAGAGGTTGCAGTGTTTATAATGGGTAGTTTTGCAAGTGTTAAGCAGCGTTTTCCTAGTCAGTGTTTGGAAACATCCATTTCTGAATGGGTGAAGAAAGTGCACCACTGTGCAGACATAGTCTTACAGACAGGTTACTATAAGGTGCCTCAGGGGAATAAAGAAAGGTTTCACAGAATGTCAGAGCTGCTAGAGCTTAGAAAACTCTGCTTCCCACATATGGCTGGACAAACACAGAAATACAGCAAGAGCTTCCCATGGGAAACAAGTTTTATTTCACTGGTAGATTGTCTACCCCATTAACCCTACTTGCTTTGCCTTTTTGCCTTTTGCACGCATAGGCCAATACTGCTTTTAGGAGGGGAGACAGCCATTTTCTGGCTTAAGGAGCATACACTGGGATGTCTTTCTTCTGACATGAGCTCCTGGGAACTGTTGTAGAATTCTTCATTTTTCCTGTTGTAACTACATCATTCAGAATTTACCTTTTTATATATCTAATGCTTTCTACATATTAGAGTCAACTTTGATACTTCTAATAGTTCCTCTAATCTGGTATGAGCATCAGACTCAGACAAGCTCAGTGGTGTCCCCCATGAGCACCACACTGGAGACAGATGGTTTTCTTAGATGTTCTTGCCTGTTCTTCCATAGACAGATGACTCGTTAGTGAGGTCTCCACTGTGCGTAACAATCACCATTCGATACATCCTGCCTTGACGCAGGTTCTGGAATGAACACTGCTGGAGATGCTGCTCTCCCGAAATCCTGTCATGAAGTGACTTGTCTGGATTGTATAGGAAGATGTCATATGAATCAAGCTCCCCTTGCGAGGTGGTCCAGCTGAAGGACAGTCGGTCAGTGGTGTTCTCTGTGACTTTCAGATTTGTAACAGCTGCTGGAACTGAAAAGAAGGAAAAATGTAAAAGTAAATACCAGAGTCTAGGCACTTAGCTGAACCTTTAATAAACTCACGGCTGTAACACATTTCAGTTAAGCCAGAAGTAGCTAAGTAGTGTCAACAGCAACTGTCAGAAACAAGGGGAAAGCATTTATGAGATGCCACGGAGCCTCTCCAATACAATATTTTTATTTCCCAGAAGGTGTGATTAGACTGTGCTCTCACAAACTGTCCATTAGTTTCTACAAGAAGCTTTAAAGACTACAAGCAAGATTTGGCCTTGAGTTTAGAAGTGTATATTCACTTCAAATCCTGCAATAAGAGCCTTGAGACTGTGAATTAAAAACTTGATGACAATAAAGCATTCAGGTATTTCCACAAAAGACAGACTGAGGGAAGCATCCAGCATTTTGGTTTAATATCCTTATTACAAACCATGGTCACATTATGATAATACATTTCAGATTCATATACAAAGCATGTATCTGGAAAAATGATGCATAAACATCCTGAGTCCATATCTTGCTAGAACCTTTTCAGAATTAAGATATACAGATGGTTCATGTATTTAACGATATCTTACTGAGGGAAGCAAAAATAAACCAAGATGTTCTAATTACCTGTTCGACCAACAGTTTCTGCACGCTTACTGAAGAGCCCACCACTGACTGTCAAAACTTGTATTTTATACTTCTTGCCAGGTAGTAAATCTTCAAATTTGTGCTGTTTGGCAGTAGCTGGCTCTGATTTGTTACTCAGGAGGATTCCTTGCTCGTTCAAGAGCAGAATGTCATATCTTTCGGCTACACCAGGAGCTTTCTGCCAGGTTACTAACAAGGAATGACTGCTGTAAGCATGATGGGCTAATAATTCCTGGACAGAGGCTGGAACTGGAAGCAACAATTAAAGGCAGGACATTACCAGGTGAGATACAGACCATTCAATACACAAATGTGAATAAAGTAACTAACAGAACATAACTTTATATATTTTCAAGTTCACTTGTGGGAAATGAAATGTCTGTGCATATGTTTATGCCAACAAATAATTCTTAGACATAAATACAAACAGATGAAGTTACAGAGCATCAGGGATGTCTGAACTGGGAACGGAGAAGCTTTGGAATGGAGATGTATATAGACTATCATGAAAAGATGGAGAAGGAGAGTGGAATGAACTGACTGAAACAGTTAAGAAAGGAATATGAAAAATAAAGGAGTCATAAATTGGTGGAAAATAGTAGCCCAGAATAGAAAATGTTAGCCAGCAGCTGCTGCACAAAAGTCAAGGCCACAGATAACAAATGCAGGTGCTAAAGAAAGAGGATAGATTAAAAACAAGCTATTGCATTGTTCTGTATGTTCTGACACCCAGGATACTGGGGCATTATGTTGTCTTACAAGCCTTGACCATGCAAAAGGCTCTGTTAGAACACAATACTTGACTACATGGAGTAGATGTATGTGTGAGAGGGGTACAGGCACAGGAAATGAGAGGGAGGGAACTGCATTCATCCTATGAAGGAAGACACTGGGCTGGACTAGAATTCCGTGCACATTCACCCATGTAAAGCTACTGACATGACACATCTCACCGGTATTAACAGACCCATGCCTACATCATGACTCATGCTCTTTGAGATAGAAGCTTTCCATGAGTCTGAATGTCCCCATGCCCTATGGTACATTCATAAACATTATTAAACAAGGGTCAGTCTCTGGGAAGACATAACGCAACTTTCTTGTTGTCTCAAGAGAAACATACTTGTTCTCCCAAAAGCTGCTAAGCTGTTGTGCAAGGTCCCACTGTTAGACTGCACCACCACCCGGTACTGCTCCCCAGCTTCCAACTTGTGAAACATGTGCTCAGAGACGTGTTTGGAGACACTCTGGGAATCAAGCTGATGGTTTTGCTGAAATATAGTCACTGTGTAGGAATCAACATCTCCACCTCCAGGGGTCCAGCTCACTTTCAGGCTGTTTGTCATGCCATTAGGTGACACATGAATATTTCTGACCTTGCTTGGAACTGGAAAAAAACAGGGAAAAGAAAAGGCACCTGCTCACAAATTTCCTTTTTGACTCAAGCTTCCTAATTTCTACCTACTTTATGGCCACAGAAAAATGATTCAAAAGAGAAAGATCATTTACAGGTACAAGTAATTTCATTCATGGGTAAACACAAGTAAAGTTGTAAACATTTGTGTGGGATTACGCCATTTTAGAAAAGCAATTCTATGTGTAACCTCCCTCTTGTCCACATGATGCTTTAAAAACACCTCAAAAAATCAAAGCTCTTTACGTACCCTCAGCTAGTTAGCCATTTTGACATTATTATCTCGATCATTCTCTTTAGGTAAGTAAACAGAGGTGTAAAATAGGTAAGTGATTTAGCTAGAGACACTAAGCAAACAACTGGCATGCCTGTGGATAACAGAAACTGAAACGCTGACATCTCAATACGATTCCCACGCAACAAATCAGATTCTCTTCCAACAATCAAATATTGGTAAATATGACATTTGTTTATTAAGCACGGGTCAAGCTGGCTGTAGTACTAGTGTGATTTTCAATGAGATCTGCTGTCTCTGAGCCGGTGTTACAGAAGCTTAAATAAAACCATGGCTCACCCTTGATTTTCAGTGCTTCATTCTAGAGAAGCCTCAACACATTTTAAATACCACATTATATCTTACTTGTCAGGCCTTCTATGAAAGTAGCACGTTGTGCATCTCCACTGATGGTCAAGACAAGAATTTTGTACAGACGTCCTGGAGTCAGAGCTGTGAACCAATACTCCTCAATGGTGTTTCCAAGGAAAATGGGTGGGAAGATCTTCATATCATTGAAGAGGAGTTGAATCTCATATTTATCAACATCCCCCTCAGCCTTTGACCAAGTTACCTGCAGATCTTCTGTGCTCCTGTTATTAAGAGTCAGTTCCTTCACTGACTCTGGCACTGAAGAGGTGAGAAGAAAGATAGGAAACTTCTCAGTATTTACTAACACGTCACAGCAAAAAGCTAACAGCCATGCTTCTGCGCTACAGTTTTTCATTCAGTTCCCTAGGAAACGCAGCAGATTGCAGGTGGTCTGCATCCCATCTAACATTGGAAGGTCCCATTTCAGAACAGAAGTCCACAATCTATCAGCATAAAAATAATAAATAAATAATAATGGAGCCTGCAGGGAGTTGACCTAGCCAACAAACACTGAGTAAGGTCTGCATGTGCAATGAATACAGTGCAAAGAGGCCTGAGCTAGCGCCAAGCCAAGGCAGTCCATCTGTGTGATGCAGCACCACAATGCACTTTCCAACTTGTACCAGACACAGGTGAGTTGTTTTTGCGCAGTGCTACATCTGTGTTAATAAACTGAGTTTCTCAGCACGGCTCCTTAACTCACATACAGTGCTAGGTGAAGACAGGCAGATTGCATCCAGGTCCCTGCTGGGTCCCAACTAGCCACCTTACCACTCTTGCCCCATGCTCTCCAATTCCAGTTCTTGGGGTGGTTTGAATAGAGTGAGGTCTAGTCTAGCTTCTTCCTTATATATTTCCATGACCAGAAAAAACTGTTTTGTACATTCTGGCATAATTTATTTATAAATACTAAGCTCATGTGGAAAACTGTACAACTGTTTTTTGGCTTTCAGTGTTTCAAGATTTGCTTTCCAGTTTAACAGCATAGGTCTCTTCTTTCCCTTTTGTTTGTAACTTAAACACTGGTCATAAACTAAATACTGCTTTCTGTATTTGGAATAATACACAATCAAAGAGTTATAGTCAACATTCTATGTTAAAATCATATGAGATTTTTGTTCCTGGGTATGGTAAATAAAAAAAATAACCCTGGAGTGTCTCAGAAGGTTTCCAGGGTGCTTACTTACTTGTTCTGCCATAGACTCTTTCACTAGTTTCGTATTTCCCACTCCTTGTGCTGACCGTGACACTGTACTGCCTCCCTGGGACCAGATTAGTGAATACACATTCATTTTCATCCTTTGGGACACTTTTTGTTTGGATGAAGTCATTGTTGTTCCTGATGATCACTTCATAATTATCAAAATATCCAGATGCATGTAACCAGGATACCTTCAAATAGTCACTTCTGGCTGAATTGCTGACAGCAAGGCCCTGAACACTTGAAGGGACTGAAAGAAAAAAACACAGATAAAGATTCAGAAGGCAATAATTTCCTGCAGTAACAGGAGCTGTGATAGAGAACTTTTGTGGTAGTTACCAGAGTTTCGTGAGGAAGTTGCAAAAAGACAACAATGTGGATTTAAGCAATTAAATAGTAACTGCAGTTTCCAGGCTGCTTTACATCTTACGACAGTACAATGGTTTTGCCTTTCCAATTTTTGGTCTTATGGAACTTGCTCCGTTTTTGTTAGAATAGTGAGTTCCACAGCAAACATTGATCCAGAATTTGGTTCTTGTCCTTTCATGGCTGTTCCTTGGATTTTCACTTAGATCATGAGAAGACTAAAATTGCACTAACTTGATACTCTTTGTTATTTTAACACCCCTTATAATCTTTCATTTATTCTACTGGTTTACCAAGTATAGTCTCAGTTTCTTCAATTTTTGAGAAAGTTTTAAAAGGTTCTCCATCATTATTTCCATCCTTTTCCCAGATTCCTCTATTCCTGTCATAATATCCTTGAAAATTGCATGACCAAAACCATAGACATGTCTATGTCTTACCAAAACTAACTGACATGGGTGTTACTCATTATTGTGACACCTCACTAACATTTTACTAATTATCCTATCCTATTCTGTTCTTTCAGTGCCTGAGTAACTTTCTGAGGAGATGCTCTGCAGGATATACAAGAAGGGCCAAGAAGAGGCATTAAGGGCAGGACAACACATTTGAGCCAAAACTGATACATTATTCCTGCTCACTCATAAGGAATGACATGACTTTTATTCATGCTAAAGTATTTTTGCATGACATAAAGCAGCAACAGGGGCATAAGAATAAAACTAAGTCTATAAAGCTGTAATTTTATGGTTTGACCCTCCAACCCCTACTCATCCATCCCAATTTGGTCTGATATTGATAAATCATTGGCAATGGCTATAAAAAAGGTTACAGTGACTGTACTTGCTCAGAGCCTCTCTTTACCTGTTCGTTCCTGGCCGAGGGAATAGTTTTCATACTTTCCACTCTTTGTGGTTATCATCACATTGTAAAGCGTCCCAGGAGTAAGGCTGCTGAAGGAGCATTCACTGAATGATTTGGAAATGGTGAGAGTCTGAACAACCTTGTCATCATGAGAGAGTGTTACCAAATAACTGTCTACATCTCCAGAAGCTGGCAGCCAAGAAACGCTGAGGTAGTCACTGCGACCTGAGTTATTTACTGTTACTCCAGTCACGCTGGAAGGAACTGTGCAACAAAGAGGAAAAAACAAAAAAGGCTTTAACTAAGCAATTCTTACTGTTGTGAGAATCCCTGAAATGCCATCCCCTGCAAAATAAGCAGTCTGGGACCCTGAGAAGTTCTGCACTGACTCCCTCTCAGCAACATTCATCTGCTTTCTTAAATACAGTGAAGGAAACTGTCTTTGGTGGCCCGATCCCAGCACTTCTAAAATCCCAGAAGTTGAGTTATCCTCTCAAATTGCCATTCCTCCGTAACAGCAATAACTGGTGAGGCTGGTGCGATGCTGAGGCCCACAGCCGAATGTTTCATTTCCAGTGGGTTCTCTGACGCCTAGTGGACAAAACAGGAATGCCACTTGTTTTTCAAGCCAGCAAGGTGAGCTCAAGGGCTCCGCAGTGCCAGAACTATCATCACTCAGGTACAAAACTCTCAGTTATAACAGGAGCAGAGCTTAGACACAATGAACTTCCACACTTTCACTGGACTCTGCTGCACTGAACTGACTTACCTCAGCAGAGGGGCTGGCCAACAGCTGTCAGAGTCAAACCCCCCCAGATTTTACAAAATAAACTTAACTACTTTAAGCCTTTTAGTATTATTCCTCTCCTTTTTTTTTTCAGGTTTTTGTCTTTTCACCTGAAAATAGTTGTTTTCAAGGAGAACATTGCAGAAAACTGCAGAATGCCTGGCCTTTGCCAAATTCACATTAAGGGTGAAATTGCACAGTGCTGCCAAATTTTTCCTCTAAATATCCAAGAACTGGTATTACATTTCATGACTCTTTAAACTTAAATAATTTGATGCAACAGTAAATCTTGTTCTATGAAATACAGAAGGACCTCATAATAAGTAATTAGCCCTGGTGGACATTCTTTGATGTTGGATTAAAGAAAAAGAAAGGGCTGTGAGAAATTGAGACACAAATTCATCCCACCCCACCTTTAGGCAGGTTCTTGGCACACATAAGTAAGGAGCAATCATCCTACACCACCACACAGTCAATGGAACAAGAAAGTCCCTTCCGAGGAGTGATTCACCCAGCACAGTTGTTCATTGCTCTTAGGGCATACTTTTGTCTTCGTTACAGAGTGATCCTGCTGTACAGAGTTCCCACTGTCGTTAGAGCAGTTAGCTCTCTAAAGCTATATTTACACAAATCTGGACAGACAGTGTGCACATATGGACCTATATGGATGAAACTCCTGTTTTTCTGAATTCTCAGTGCAGTGGCTTAATCAAAAAAACATTCTCTTAGAAAAATTCAGCTTTTAAGATCTAACAAAAAGCATGCTGGAGTGTTTTCCTTTTTACCTGTCCTCTCCTCTGCAATTGTTTGCCTTGAAGATATCCCTCCACTGACAGTGGTGACAACAACTGAATAAAGTCCTCCAGGTTTCAGAGGATAGAAGTGGTATCTGTTGGTTTCACTGGGAACAGTTTCATTTTTAATGACAACATTCTCGTGAATCAGTAGCACTTGGTATGAGTCTACATCTCCCAGTGCTCTTGTCCAGTTGGTGAACAAGCTGTTGGTTGATCCCTGACTTGCCACAGTCAGACCAGTCACTTGGGCTGGCACTGAAAAGAAAATTGTCATAATGTTACTGAGGAGAAACAAAATAAAACAGAATCCCCCAAAGAGCACAAGTTAGTCACACTGAGGAAGTGCATCAAAAGAACATTCCCATTTGCAGCCAGACTCAACAGGACTAAAAATACTTTAACTGTGGACTGCTTCCTGTCTGTTGGGATGTGGTCTAAGGGAAACTAACTAAAGCACAGAAAGGTCTTTCAGCCTTTAGCACAGCTTTTCTCAGTCAGATGAAAATGATTCAAGATCAGGGAACTAGAAGAGATGGCATTTTATAAATACCATTAAATAAAAGCCATCAATTTAGGAAATCACTCAGGGTTTTTTGATGACTACTTAAAATACAGTCTGTGCCTTTCATTTTCCCTTTTCTCTCCCATTCCCAATCTTTCATTTCTAATAAATGGCAAACTTGTTTGAAGAATACCTCAGGCACAGTTATGTACACTGTGTCAGACCCTTTAATTTTGGGGATAACTGAGACGGATGGTTATGGCTTAACTTCTTACGTCAGATCTGCAGGATACCAACTTTCACAGCATCAAAAGATGAATTGTTAAACAAACATAACATTTATCTAAGCATAAGCTCATAAACTTAGCCAGAACAAAAAGGATAAAGAAATAACAAAGGAATGTAATATGTAGCACAAATTTTACCCCAAATCCTCTTTCTTTATTTAATTTGACAATATTTGGTCATAGCAAGGAAATACAATTACTTCTAAGGATTTCTGTTTACATGACCAAGCACAAATGAAATAAAGAAGACTCTAACTAATCACAAATGTGATTGCACTCTTCCACTCTTGTTTTATATCAACCTTTTTGCACACATAGTACTGGTTTAGTAATCATTGACAAAAGCTAGAAAATTAGGCACATAGCTGAAGAAAATGAAAAGTTGACAAAAAACTGAATCAAAAATCCTTCCTGTTTCATAATGCTCTCACAACATAGTTTGCTCCAACAAGACACTCAAGTGCCACATTTCTGTGCTAAATGCTCTTTCAGTGATACTGCAGGTTTCACTGGAAGCTGACCAATCTGGGATGCAAGTAAGACCTATTTATGTCATATTTACAGCAATATTTTTCAAGCCTAGTAAGCTGTCCTGCTGCAAGGAAGATTCAGAGGTTGGGAATGCTTATTAAAACCTATGTTCAAGTTGATTGATGTGTGTTCTTTATAATTCACTTTGCATGTAACGTTGACACACTATCAGTGCCTGATGTGTTTTCAAGCATTGACTCATAGTAGTGAAGTGGGACTTTTATGCCTGAATAGGTCCCCTAAAGGGGCATAAGTCAGATGGAAGTGAAATTCCAGCTATCTAATAACATAGCAGAGAAATGAAAATGTAAGCTAAACTTCTCAGGTCTTGGAAGGAGTTATAAAATTTAAGTAAGGACCACCATTAACCCTAGGCATGTTTAGATTCAGACACAAGCAGCTTGTTTCTCCCTGTGCTGTGCAAGGCCAGAGCTACATTTTAAAACTTTGCCTGCACTGGAGAATGCTTAAGCCAGTGCTTAAGCAGAGTAAAGCAACCCATATGGTTTAAAACTTGCACATGTGCACAAAATTAGCACCCTGCAGGGGGTGAGAATGGGACCTTCCTTGTGACACAGTCATCATCCTCAGTAACAAATATATATTCTGGAATCAGAACAGCAAAAAGATTCAAAATACATCTTCAAGGTCACATATGTTTCGTGTCTGTCAACCTTGGAATGTTCCCCCTAAAGTAACATTTTCCTGTGTGGTGATGTTTCTCTTTTTCCCAGATGATGAATGCTTTGTATCAAGGAAGTGACTCTCCTGAAAATACACAGTGAAAATTGTTCTTCTTGTATGGAATATTGTGCTAATGTAGATTGATTAGAAGTGACATAATATTTCAGAAAGCTGTTTTGCCAGGAGTTACGCATCTATTTCCCCAAAATCCTAAATAAATACAGCAAGATAACTGACAGTCAGAAATGAGAGACTCAGAAATGTAACTTTTTAACTGAGGAAACAAACATAAGATCAAGACTTTTGAGATTTAGACACTGAGTTAACTCAGTTCACTACAATACAAAGCAAAAATAATTATTAATGGTTAACAGAAGTAAAGATTAAAACAGTTTGACAAGATAATACCTGTTCTTCCTTCCACTGAAGTCCAGTTGCTTAAAGTCCCACTAATGGTAGTGATGGTAGCTGTATATTTCCTTCCAGGTACCAAGTCAGTGAAAGTGAATTCCTTAGCTTCTTTTGCAAGTCCTTTTTTTACAATAGTAAGATCACTGTCTCCCAGGGAAACCACATAGCTGTCCCATTCTGCAACAGGGGTCATCCACATGACACTAAGTGAAGATTCATTAGCATGCTTCACACGCAGCTGGAGAACAGGCTCTGGAGCTGGAAAAGCACACAAATATCACAACGAGAACAGGACTGTGTAGTGAGCACACATGCCCTATCTCAAGCTGCTGTAAGAAATCTGTTCTGTAAGACAGAAATGTGATAGTAACAGAGTATCTGCAATCAAGAGGAGATTCTCTACCTTTCTCTAGGAAGTGATTCTTATAAATCTGGTATTTGTGCCCCTCTTCCAGTGAAGGACTGTTAGCAGCAGACTTCAGCAATGCACTACGGCTGTAATGCTTAGGTTTAAACTTACGTCAGGATATATATTTTAGTGCAAATGGAAATGCAGGGAAGTCAGCGAACTTCCTTTTTGAACTCCAGGTGCTGAACAGGGATGTAAGACATTTGTACCAGAAGTCAGATCTACACCTATTTAGTTCTAACAAACAAGGATGCAAATTATAGGGTCAGAGTGGCATTGATTTTGCACTGATTTATACCTCAGTCAAGTTGGGAGACACTTGAAACTTACAGCGGCATAAAAGAAAGAATTCGATCAGTGAATTTCTGTGTGTGTTCATGTGTGTGTGCCTGCATACACCGCAGGCATCTCATGCCTAACGTAGTCCTGATCCGATTTTGTCCCTACCACATTGAAATACAACTCAGTTTTCAAGACTGTGGGTTAATCTAAGAGAAAACGGAGTCACAACAGGGCCTAATACCTATGCTTCATAACAGACACATGCACCTCACTGTGGGTCAGACACAGTCATGATACACCCACTGCTGGATATTATTTAATGGACCTTGTTCTAATCATAGAATCACTTAGATTGGAAAAGACCTCTAAAATTGTTGGGTCCAACTATTAATCACTTAGCAGAGTCAATTAAAAGTAACATCATAAGCTTAAATTACTTGCAACATATGTCAAAGTAAGGAAGATGAGAATGTATCTTGCTCTGATCAAGTTTGCCAGAAGTCAGAGAAAGCTTCAGTTTTGTAGCTTCTACTGGTCTTGCTGTTGTGCAAAATAAACAAAATTAAGTCCTCAGGGAATGACAGGTAAGGGTATAGTAGAAAAGGTAGGCCCCAGGAAGGGTGAGGATAAAGTAGGATGGCCCTCTCCTATCTCACATTCTCCAGAAAGATAAGGGTTAGACTTGAGCCTGGCCTGTTACTCCTGCTCCAAGTCTTCCTTTCCTCTGAATTGTACTTATTCTGTATTCACTGAGCAGAAATTCTAACAACTATATAGGAATTATGTTTTAAATTTGAAGCAAATCAGATGTGGCTTTGACTAACGCACTGCAAAAGAATTCCACTCACGTCCCTGCAGTGTATATGGATTTCCTTTGGAAACACAGACTTAAACAGACTAACCCATTTTCTTTATGGAATGCAAGAACAAGAACCGAGATGTTATAGAACAGCCATGGTAACATACACTTTAGCCAGCTTTGGTTAACGCAGTTAATATTCTTTACACAGACTGGCAAGGAAACGTACTGATGTACAGGAAGGCCAATATTGCTTTCTTTAAGACCTTTATAGGGTGCCCTACAATCAACTACAGTGAAATGAACATGCAATGCTCACCTCAGATGTGACAGAATCATGATATAGTTTCCAAAACTTTCACTAACAAAACAGTACAAAAGTAATCCCAAAAATGTTCACAGAACTGCTAGAATTATTTCTGTGGTTTACAAGGGAGCTCCTTTTTACTGTATTAATAGCAAAATTCATTTGTGGATTCCCAAGTACTCTTTCATTGTTCACAGAGCCCAGCTGAACACTTTCCACTCTCACAGTGCCTGGACGAGCGTGCTGACCTGTTCTCCCCATGCAACTTGTCTTGCTCTGCAAATCACCACTCTCCACAATGACATCCACGCTGTACTCCCTCCCTGGGATGAGGCCCACGTCACGGATGAGATACTCGGTGGTGTCCTTCTCGAGGGTGGTGTTGAGCACCAGGGCTGAGCGGTTCCACAGGAGCAGGTGGTACCTCTCCCAGTCTCCTGCGGGGGGCACCCAGGTCACTCGCAGAGACCGCGGCCAGCTGCTAGCACCTGCCTGCAGCTCCAAAACTTTCTGTGGAACTGGAGAAATAGAGAGTGAAAAAGCAATTCTGAAGTGGGGTATTTCTGGTGAGATGTAACTGTACTGGCAAAACCTGTCTCACAGCGTAACTATTGTACAAGTGCTTGGGCCAGCTAGAGCAATGTGAGTTACCTTGTTGCAAAGGTTGGTGTTCATTTTAAAGACACGTTTTACTCTTCCCCACACGAACCACTCACTTTTTTTCCTGCTGGTTTCTGACATCAGAAATGGGGAACTCCTCTTAGGGTAGGCAAAATCTCCTGTACACTTCCTGGATGCATTTTGCAGTTTTCAGTCAGGTTCCCTGTTGTTTCCTGCACTTAAGTTCACTTAGAAACTGCCAATCCGTTTTTCACTGCTAAGGTTGAAACTTCAATCTCTATCAGCCAAATACTGGTATCAGCAGCAGAAAAGCAAAATCTAATGACTTCTCCCACAAAGACTGCTTTTTCCACCTTGTATGCCCTAATTCCCCCCAGCTGCATAAGGCACTGAGGTTAAGACAGAGGTCCATTAAAGCATCCACTCCATCCTGTCCTGTACTTCAAGGGTCCTGAATTCACATATGCTTAACCTTCTCACCCTACACTCCTGCAGGTCACGTTGGACCACTGAAGCTTTTCTGATTTTCATGGAATAATTAAATATTAGCCAGACCAAGCAGAGACTAGAAGACAAATGCAGACCCCTAGGACAGGATACCTGTAGCTTAGTTTTAAGATACTCGGAGACAAGCATTGGAGCCCTGAGACCATCTGCAAGTATTAACTGTAAACTACAAGGCTAGAATCATGTTCTCATGTTTTATCTAGCTTATTTAATAATTAATTGTTCAGTATCTAGCACAGGATTGAAATCTGAAATCTCCCTACCAACATCACAAAATACTCACCAGTTTCACTTCCCATGGGCACAGCTGGATATCAAACCTAGATCTCCCATATGCCAGTGAATATGGGAAATGTGTTTCAATTTCTGAGTGAGTGGATAAAAGCACACAGTGTTTTGTTAGGAAGCACAGATGAACTTACACCATAACAGATAAAGTTCAGCCTTGTCAGGCTGGCTGGACATCACTACACCTCTATGGAACAAAGTTTCAGTCTCTGAGATGTCCATATTTCTTACCACAACATTCCTTGGCAGGTTCTGCTGCTGTAAGAACCCTCTCAATACACAGCAATGTGTGTTATATCCTTGGGCACCTGGCTCTCTCTGTGAGTTACAGAGGGACCCTAAAGGTCTCATCCCTTCAGCATCTGCAGACCTGACAGACCGGATTTACAAACGTATCTTTAAGCCACAGAGCTTCTACCGAAGTGACTGTTTTCAAAGCTCTTGATGTCTATGGCAAAGGAAGGAATTGCCTATGATCAGCATCCTTGGAAATAAGACTTCTAATCCCCAACTTTGAAAGCACTGGATCTATGTCACAAAGCTGGGGATGAGTGGTGTTGAGTGAGGGCCTGAAGTTCTCCCTTTAGTCTGAAATGGTAATCTTAAAAGACTTTGGTGGTAGGCTAAACAAACAAAAAGAGACATGCATATAAACTGGTCCAGCTTTGTACTTACTGGACATGAAAGACTTTTCCAGGGCTCTTCCAGCCTGCACTGAGAATGGGGTACCAGCGGGGTATGTCAAGGATATGCCTTTCACATGGGATGTTTAGTTGTGGACAATAAATATTTTCTAAAATAAATATTCTGCTCTCTTACACACACATTTTCTACCTTTTGGCTCTGAATCTACTAAAAATGTATGTATGCATTCTTCACCAACTTAGACATCTTTTACCATCTAACTTCTGGTCGGGCTAGGCTGGTATGGAGAAGATGACACACCTCTAGGGCCAATAATGCTATGGGAGAATTATGCAGGATTTTTCAGGTTCAGAACTCATACAAGAGATACCTGAAAGAAAATTATTACTTCTGAGAGAAGACAAAAACCTCATAACTCAGCTCTATCAAGGCTGCCACATGCCTTTGTTAATCCATGCTGTCAATAGTAAAGAAAGCTGAGACCTAATCTTTTCCGGTTTGTAGATTTGTGTCTGGAAGGAGGAATAAGACTAGACCTAGCAAAATTACTTTAAAAACTGTTAATAATTTGACTACATGCACACTTGCCCATAATGTAACTCATTTTATCTAGTATGTTGAGCTGAATTCAAGACAACAAAGTTGGTCAGAAGTGCAGTAGTACGCAACAGTTCTGTAACAGACTCACTCAACTATAGGGTCCAACCAAAACGCACTACTGTTGCTTGCTCACAAGATAGGCTGGAGCTGCTTTTGGCTGACAGATTAACTGTTGCCAGAGAGTCAGCAGGGGGTACTCCTGAAACAGTACTGTGCTCTTAATCTTATTTTGCCTGGAATCCAAATAATTTTGTCTATTACAGTGATTTGCTACAAGGCCAGTGTAGGCAAAAATAGCATTAGTTACAGTGTACTTACTGAAGCAGAAGACTTACATGTCCTGCCAGTTGCCATCCGATCAGTGAACAGTTCACCACTGATTGTGCGGGCAGTAACCCGATAAAGACGTCCTGGAGTCAGCTTGTCAAACTGAGTCTCCGTGACTGGTGGCTGCACAGTTTTGACTTCTTTAACTGATCCAAGATGAGACAAAGTGATATTATAGAAATTGAGGTTTCCCGAAGGTCTTCTCCACTTAACTTTTAAAGCATCTAAGCTGCCATCATTAGTCACCATCAAATCTAAGACTTCAGCTGGGGCTAAAAAAAGAAAGTAAGAAACAGAATAAAATATATCCACCACAAAACATATAAGACCTGCTGCCTCCCAAACTCCCACAGTTAAGTTTTGATTTTGAATAGTTATATGACATGGAGTATGAATGATTTTGCCTGAACAGTGAAAGGGCAAAGTCTGGTCACAATGAAACTGAATCCTGCCCCGTGTAAGACACTGCACTTCTGAGAATGACATGTCTTATGATGCTCACTCTTTTTTCATGGAACAGAAAATCTTTTAGCCATGTCTGCACTCACACCCATCATTTTGACCATAAACCAGATCATGCACATGCTCCTAAGGACAAGAGATGCCTGCATACATTTTGGTAAATACAGCATTACTGCAGCTGTGCCTGACTTACAGCAGTGTAGAAGGGATTTGAATAAGACTCCTTTATTCAAATGCTCTACCAAAAGAAAAGGATAGCCACCTCCATTTTCTTAATTTCGCAGGCCTGGGGTGCAGTAGGTACTGAAATGGAGGACCATGCTGCAAGCCATATGGAATGCTTTTACACTCAAAGAATATCTGTGAGATTTAAAATCTTTGCACCCCACAACAGAAAGAAATAAAAATTTATGAAGAAATAAAATTAAATTAGTATAATGCCCAGAACAGCCCAGGTGACAATAGCAGTCATCTGTGCATCCTAGACATGACGATATTTTCACTTAATATTAAACTATGTTTACATGATAAGATTTCTGTAGAAGAAATTGCATCTTACTCTTCCCAGAAATTAAAGAGAGCGAAGGCATGACCCTTTCTTGCCTATGTAAGTGTTTTAACCATTGGACTCTGGCAGGATGTCATCTTATCTTTATCTCTGTGACCACAGAACTCCATCCTGAAAAGTGTTCCTGAAAAAAAATTAATTTCTAAAACCTAGTTCTGTCAATCAATATTTTTTTGTGAAAAGGAAAAAAAAACCCAACAATCCACAAAAACCCATATCAAAGCAACCAACTAGGCAAACAAAAACCCCAAATAACCCTAACCACCAACATTTAATTTTAAAGTTCTTAATCTGTTTTACATTTTTTTCCCACTTCCCTTTCAGACTTTTTCCACTTTCCTTTTAGCCTATAACTTTGTTGCAGTGGTAACTCAGGGAATTAAATAAGTTTATGGTGTCTCTAACTTGGAACATGAAACACTTGTTATTCTGAAATATGTCCTATAATACTATTAGGTTATGGCCTTAGCTTCTTGTTTTGTTGTGATGAATTCTGAAATCATACCTGTCCTGACTGTTTGAAAACTGCTGCTCTCCAATCCTGCAGCCTGAGTTATGATAGAGAGGTTATACAGGTGGCCTGCTCTAAGTCCTGAAAATGTGTAGGTGGTCAGAGAACGTTCCTGGTGAATCTCATGAACTGGTACATGATTATCCAGTAACAACAGCCTGTAACGATCCACATGCCCAGAGCCAGGAGACCACGAAACGTGGATAGTGTCTGTCTTGATGCTGACCTGAATACTTTTCACAGGAGATGGCACTGTTGATATAAAAAGAACACATGCTTAAGGTCTAATGGTTATCTCCATGATTTCAGCTATTTTGAATAGATTTACTCTTGGAATATGTTGGGTTTCTTTACGGTTACTGAAAACCCAACACCAAATACACAGTAACAATGAGACTCCGTTCTTAGCAAACAATTCTTTATGTCTGTCAGAGATTCATATTTCATTTCTACTTATAATCAATAGATACTTACATAAATATATATACATATATTGCCATGTAGAAGAATTATATCCATTTGCTAATTTCAAAATGCACACCTGAAGAATACTGTAGGTGGGTTTACTTAGATGAACTACAGGAAAAGAAGTCCTACCAGTAGATCCACTTATGTGAAGTTCAGGGGTAGTCTTATTTCCAGCAACTGCACTGAGGACAATGTTGTATTTATTCCCAGGAATGAGACCGGAAAATGTATTTTCTGGTTTTGAAATCCTTCCTTGTACAGAGACTTCTTGTATCTTTTTATTATCATGATCAAATAATACTAGGTTATACATGTCCACCTTTCCTGATGAAGGATCCCATTGAACCTGCAAGCTTGTGAGTGTAGTTTTCTCCTTATTAATTTCCAAACGAGATGGTGGCAAGGGATCTGCAGTTAGGAAAAAAAAGAACAGAAAAGATAAACCATTTCTTGATTTGGGATTGACTGAAATTTTATGCAGCAGCACAAAAATTCTTCTGAAACTCTCCCTTTATCATCATCATGCTGCCAATACTTTCAAAACGTTTTTTTCTTTCTATTTATAAATACTGTGCACTGAAGCCAGTCTACAAGAGTCCTGCAGAATTCAGAAGTATTACTTTAATATATTTGTACACGCTCACACAGACAGACACACAGCAAAACACTTCCACTGTGGATGTATATTGCAATCCTGGAAATCTGTTGATAGTAAAACTGTAACAACTTTAATAACAAACAGCAAACATGTAAACCCAGCAAATTTTACTCAGTGTAATGTAGCTTTATAGATGGCAGCAACAACTTTCATTTCCTAGCACTCACCCTAAACACCTTATTACTAATGGGCATGAGCATTTATACAATTTTAAGGGAAACAACCTTTTGTTTTTAATATTAGCTCCAATGACTTGAAACAGATGCTGATAGAATATGCTTCTGCTCTGTTGTAGTACTGTTCATATAAATTTAAAAACCCCCAAACAGTACATTGGATAAACCTTCAGGAACTAATATTGAAATTACTTCTCTGAAACTCTCAACATTCATTATGTTGTTTATTAAGAAGCTCTCCAGTAAAATCACCTGTGAAATAAAATACACTCTAAAGGGAAGGCAAACTGACTAAACCAAAAGAATCTGATTGCTTTTATTCTCCAGGTGTATTTCATTCTCCAGGTGTATTTCATCACTCACAAGATTTCATGCAAACCACACAAAATGTATTACATGTTGATGTACTAAGGTATTGACATTTATGTCTTCCAGTAAGGTTAAGCAAATGCTTATTACGAAGGTATCGTGAAACAACCCAAAGCAGCGAAATCAAGCCTTCACAAGTTGAGACGTTAAAGTTTCCCAACAATTTAGGAATAAATTTGCCTACCACATGAGTACACTCCGTGCTACTCTTTCCTAGCATCAGACCAGGAGTGTAAGGTGCATCCAGGCTGAGAACTCTGGTCTCTCTACGAACAGCACCTCAAACACAGAAGAAAAAGACTGTTTTTCCAATGCAGTCATTGCTGCTTGGTTCCCTGAACAAAGGAGATGAAAAAGTGTGAGATCACATAACTAAAAAATGCAATGTAAAGGCTGAAAGGATGAAGTTGAACCTACCCCTCCCCTACAAATACATAGGTAGAAGGGCCTAGGAGCCTTTAAGCTGCTTTTTCTTCCAAGTCTGGGTGGTGTAGAAGGTTTAATTACTTTCTAAAAAGCTCTGCTGAGAACAGAGCAGTGACAAGTTTTGGTGGTATACTTTGTCAATCAAGTATATTAGGAATTCAAGGAAGCATCTGCTTCCTTGGCAACATTCAAAAACTGACTGGGCATGGTCCTGGGCAACCAGATTCAGGTGGCCCTGCTTGAGCAGGGGGCTTGGACCAGATGACTGCAGAGGTCCCCTCCAACCTCAACCTTTCTGTGACTCTGAAAAATACTGTGTCCCTTTGAACCCATGTCTCTGCTTAAATTCAGATTCTTGCTTTGGACCACAGAGATGTTAGTGCTCTTCAGAAAAAGAGATGAAAATTAAACAAACTGATTAACAAAATCAATCAATAAAATTAACTATCTTTTCTTGACCGCTTTCTTAAAGGCCAAACCAAGTCTGCTTAAATCTGAAAAAGAAAAAAAGAATTAAGAATCAGCTCAAAGACCAAGCAAACTACAGGCCAAATAGTTAAAACTTCACCCAGTTACAGCAATTGAAACAGGAGGTTTTAATGAAAAGTGTCAGGAAATCTTAACAATAGGCTTGACTACCAGCTCCACCTATAATATATACTAAGCCGCTAAAGACTATTATGTTGGCAAAAGTGAATAGTGGGGGCATAATCTTGTTCCTTGAAGGCAATTGTTCTAATCTGAAAGGTCAGACTTTGGAAGTCAGAAATAAATTCCAGCACTAAACATGGTCAGATGCACAGCCAGCTGAAAAAAATTTAATTTGACTGACATTGAGAGAACAGTCATGATAACTGCCAAGACGTTTAACCCTCTTTCTGACTAAGTTAGGATAACATTGACTGTTCTTTAGTCCTGCAAAAGTAATCACCATTGTCATCTGTACTATTTGCCAAATCTGACAAAAGAAGATATCTGCATTTTTAGAAGCATTTATACTGTCCTGGGTAATCTGTCTTCTAAGGTCCATGAGCAAAGAAGAAAGTTGCGTGCCTAGAAGGTGAAGTTCAGAAATTCAGACTTTATCTAATCTATCTGGTCCAGAAAACAAAACACTCAGTGCTCTGCACATCCGCTAGAACAAAGGAACAATGAGACTGGGAAGTGCCTGGGCTGAAAGAGCCCTGGATGGAAACAAACACTTAAAAAACCATTCACATTGTTATACAAGTCTCTGTTGGCAACAATACAACACTGATATATCACAGAAATAAAATATTTTCACCAAGATATTTTTATACCATTTGACACTATATGAATTAATGTCCCTTGGTCTACAAAGGCATCTTCCAGAAGACTTAATGGTCTTTGAATTATATTGCAACTCCATTTTCACTTTTTGGGAAGAGGCTATGGTTTGTGTGCACAGCTGCTGTAGATCCAATTTATAGATATGGCTATGTCAAACTCAAGTGACATGACTCCCAGATACAGCCTGTAAGCACAGAAACACACCTGCCTTATGCAGGAGAAAAAAAAAAAAAAAAAAAAACACGGGAGATTTGAGCCCAGGACTTAGTAACAGGGAATTCCTGCCAGTCTCAGTCATCTTCCTACAATATTATCCATTTTTTTCCTAGTTTTCCCTCTTCATAAAACAGTTACCTACTTAATAAGGACTTTTCTGAAGATTAAGTAAAGAAGGTTGATTTCATTGTCAATTTTATTAAGTACAAATATCCATTTCTTTGGAATGATATGCAACTTAGAAAATCTTTAAAACATGGTTATTTATTTTCTTCTTGGACTCTGCCTTTGAAATAATGATCATACCCATTACATGATTACAGATGATAAGATTATACAGCCTATAGTTAGAGCCATGTCACATGTTGTTCCTACAGATGGCTAATAAATCAAATTTGTCCCAAATAATTTGAAATTTACAGGAGTGAACACATGGCCCAGGCATGCTTCTGGCATTTAGAGAGTTACATATCACAATGAAAAAACACTCTAACAGTCTGTGTCTTCGAAGATAAAATTCTATCTTCTTTTCATTCAAATATTTAATGGATTTTCTAACAAAAATTTATTTACCTGTTAGTTATCTCAGTACAGGAGGCTTGGATTAAGCAGTAACATAATAAAACACTGCAATATTTTTGTAGAAAACAATTTTGAAAGTAGCATTTATAAGTTTATTTTAGAAGACAAAGTTGAAAGTGGGGGAATTGCCAAATTGTTTTTCATGGCTCTCTAGACCAGTATCTCAATTCTGAATTTCAATTCAGAATTGAAATTTATAAGCGTAACTGTAATTTAAATACTACTGTTTTTAACTAGACCTAGTAATTCACTGAAGTACAATTATACTGGTACACAGACATTTGGAGATTTGAGAACTCAAAATGTATTTTACCTGAAATCAGGAAAGACAAAACCCTACCATCTTCTGCCATACATCAGTTCTCAATCACAGAAATAGTTTTACTGAGGACAACAAAGAATATAACCTGAAAGGACTGGCAGGTGTGTATCCCAGCTTTACAATGTCAGCAGCATGCTGTCTAGTTGTATGGTTTTATGTGCTGTTTCATGTACATATATATACTAAAAAACCCCCAACAAATTGTAAATATTATTATGAAGCAAATATGCAGACTTGTGCCTACTAACATCTGTAATCTCAATTTTGCAGTGGAAAATTTAGAGCTGATAAATGGTGTTATCAGTTTTTTCTTTCTTTCCTATTCTACCAAAATAGCACAAATGTCCCCACTGTGTGTGTTTGCAAGTCTATATATACATGGCTTATAAAGTGCATATGTGACTGTATTTTCCATCACTTCGGATGACCTATTTTAGATCTGCTCTACAGGATTAAATACCCGCTGTTTTAAATTGACAACCCACAGATCAAAATTTCTTGAGTCACTTTAGAGGACTAGCGTGGATTATTGTACCACTATTTCACACATTATTAGACTTTAGATCTGTGTATCCACACGTGAAATAGAAGCTGCTTCTCTATGCAAAGATTCACAAGGGTGAATCTGGTGTTACTTGAGAGTTTGTGGAATCTTGGCAAGCTGCACAATTATTCTACTGGAATATCAAACTTGCAAACAACATAGACTATGATTTTAATGTGACATTATATACTCAAAAGGCCAGTTTGGTCCTCTCCAAGCTTTTGCATTACCACTGCAACTGTGGCATGCATTATTCATTGCTTTCACCATGAGTCCCTAGTAAGAAAAGATTACACTCAAAATTTAACCAAATACTTTGGATTTTATGTGCTTAGCTACTCAAGTACCTTGTGTAAGAAACTTGATGAAAACTAAACTCAGAACTGGCACATGAAATTTTTAACAGGATTGAATACGAGCAAAAAGCTAGTTTCTGAACTAGGTATATAAACAAACTTGCAACTTTCTCACACTTTCTCGTGTGAATTTTTTGTATCAAGATGATACAGATGTTCAAATCTCATTTTGCAAAAAGAAAACACATGAGATGGGATTCCCTTCACTTCAACCAACTACACTTCAGCTTTCTAGTCTCTTTCGATAGCCAGTGGAGAAAGCTGAGCACCTTCAACAGACAGCTTAGCCCATCTTCCTTAGAAAAAGAGCTCAGGAAGGGAGCCTCACTGAGTACCAAGGTCAGACATTGTGGTTTCAGATGGCCCATGATTGCTCAGTTCCACTACCATTGAAATCGGTGGAAATTTTGTTTACAATATGGATGAAAAGACTGCTTATACCTCCATATTCACAGGACAATTTCCAGCAACGGATGCCTAAGGACACTCTGGCTCAGTAGAGAGTAAACTAAAACTACTGCCATCAAGTTACAAAGGAACAGGTGAAAGAGAGCTTCCATGAAACTGGTTTAAAATGCTGCCCCTGGTGGAAACATAAGAGGAACAATCCTCCCTCATCCTGCATTGAAAAGCTTAGTATGGACAATACAACACGGGTTGCTCACAAGCAATAATAAATCCTATACATTCTTTAGAAACAAAAATGACAAATTTTGGAGCTAATTGTGTATTTTGAACACCATCAAGCAATTCAGCTCAAAGAAAGCAAGGAACCACAGAGCAATGTGAGTAGCTCTTCGCAGGAAACATTCATGGTTCCTCTATTCTTATTTCATGCTTTTGACTGATCTCTGCTATCCAAAATCCAAATGTAAACCTCACTTCAACTATGGTACACCAATTTTCAGTATTTCAACTTAAACTTTAATTAGACTTTTCACTTTGATGTCAGCTACATAACATGACTCTAATGATCAGCTGCTTCCAATCACTTTCATCTTACAGCTTTGAAAAATCTATTTAGTGATAAAAAAGTCATAAATGGCACGTACAAGCTTATGTGTTAAAGCTTATGCATTAATCAAAATGTGCTCTAAAGTGGTATCTTCTTTACTTCTATGCAAGTGTTCAATAATAGAAATTTACTGTACAGAAATGACGGTGATTTATACCTGTCTCTCTGATAATGGTCGATCTATTCTTTCAATTTTCACACTACAAGTCATCAATATCAATATTAAAAACAATCAGCATGACGCACGACAAATTTAAATCACTGTCTGCATAGAAACTATTACTCATTTTTACCAACTGACATGACTTGTGCTTCATGTATAGCTATCACACCAGCATACTTGTCAATGGATTTTTTTAACTTGAGCTACCGCAGCAAATAATGGAGAGTATTTAGTGCATTTGTATGGTTAATGCAGGGAAAAGGTTCTGACAGAAAGCGGCACCTCTGAACAGGTAATTGTCAAGTATTTGGCTGCTGTAATCTTCAATACTAACATTAAGTACCTCTCTAAAACTAACACCTTAGGAGCAAATCAGAGAGGCATTTAATGATGGACCTTATTCAAGACATCTCTGTTTTGGGTCTTGAACTACTACCTTTAAGAGGTTGAATAATATTATATTTTATCATCTTCAAAAAAGCACAAATACAGTTAGAAAGAGGCCAGTTGTGTCACTGCAGCTGTCGTCTGTCATCCAGTGTTGTCCATTGCTTCACAGCTGAATTGTTCACATGCCCACACAGGCACAAATGAAGAAAGGGGGCTTTCCTTGGCAGCCCTCTGTCAGGCTGCTGGACCATTTTTAGAGCCAGTCATGGATGTGACACTGTAAGTGCTCTGCACACAACTGTGTATCATAACACCTCCCTGGTGTTATCCAAGGAAAACACGTAAGAAAGAAGTTTCAGCCTTACTTTCTGACTTTTAGACTCCGGTTAGACAGAATAAAAGTACGGAAATGGGCTGAAACAGTAAGTTCCCCTTGAAGAAGATTTACCTGCTATGAAATAGACTGTATTTTAAACACAGTAAATAAACTGTCAGTTGAGGAACTATGACAACAATATGTCTGCATGAGCACAAAAGATATTATGGGCGACTACTACATAAAACATTTTTCTGACCTAATGTCCTCAAAGCACCTTCTTCTTCCAAGCCTGCTGGGTTAACTGTCGGTAGTAGTTACTTCTGGCGGCGGGCTAAAGAGAACTCGAGCGCAGGACTGCTAGGTTCAGCAAACACTGTCCACTGTAAATGTATCGCCCTCCTCCTCTCGGAGCCGGCCGAAGCAAGGGGAGGGCAAGGAAAAGCCCGGCATCCCTCTCCGCGCACCTGCCGTGCCCGCGCCCTTACCTGTCTGCACGGAGATGTTGAGAGGCTCCCCGCCGGCGAGCGGCTCGATGCGCAGGTGGTACCAGGTGCCGGCCTCCAGGCCCCGCAGGGTGCAGCCGTAGGTGCCGTTCCCCTGGGGGGCGGGCTGGCAGCCGGCCGCCTCCCCGTCCTCGGAGCGCCCGCTCAGGCTGAAGTTGCAGGCGCGGCCCGCAGCGCCCCAGCGCAGCCGAACGCTCTGCCCGGCGACGCTCCGCTCCGTCAGGTTGGCGCTGCATCC
>VZTI01005245.1:1406568-1427997 GCA_013397865.1 Struthidea cinerea | reverse complement strand
GGGGGCCCCCGCTCCCCGCCGGGCTCCGAGCCCTGTGCCGGGCCGCCCGCCTGCTGCATGCGCTCGGGGCTGCCCCGGCCGCCGAGCCGCCTCCCTGACACCGGCGTGGGGTGGGGGGGCTGCCCGCCCGCGGCTGAGGAGGAGCGGAGGAGGCGGGGGAGGCGGCCGCGGCTTCCCACGCTGCCATTCTGACCCGGGCTGACTCTCCCGAAGCCCTTCCCGCCGACTTCCGCAATCAAGAGGCAATTTCCTCGCGTCTCGCTGCTGGGGGTGAAGCTCGGCGACTCGGGACCTGCCGCCCACCGGGCAGGCAACCGGCCCCGGGGTGCCGCCCCTCTCTCCTTAAGGATCCCACCTTCCTCCCCGCTCCTCTCCCACCCCACCTCCTTTCCTTCCTCGCCGCTTCCTCCCCATGTCGGTTTTCCCCTGGGTGTTGTCTTCCCAAGCGTTCCTCCCGGCGCACGGGGCCCCTCAGCGGTGCCGCTGTTGGGGTGCGGCACTCTTGTCTCACGCTGGCTGCACCTCACTTGGCGCTGCCTTGCCATGTCTCATGGTTGCACTGCCTCACAATGTCTTCTTACCTCTGTCCCACCTCACAGCTGCCTTGTCTCATGCCTTATTCCTGCCTTACCTCACGGCTGCCTTGCCTCGTGTGGCCCTTTCTCGTCCTGCCTGCCACTCTTCTTGGCCATCTCGCCTCTCACTTGCTTCACTCCGTGGCCACCTCACCTTGCATACGTGCTCTCCTCACACCTGCCACCCTTCACCGTCGTCCCGCCTCCTAGCCCACCCTCCTCTTGGCCTCAGCTATCACAAACCCACCACTCCAGCTCCCGTGTCCCAAGCTCTGAGGTTTTTAAGGGTTAACCATAGACCACCAAGGCCTCCATTCTCTCCCTGGCCATGTGGCACTGGAACCAGAGGCCTTGTGTCCAGGAGAGTCCAGCAGAGCCCAACACTGAGCTCCTGCCTGCAGCAGCAGAGTCTGTCTGTGAGTGGCCAAGTCATCTCCGTTTTCTGTTTAAACTCCTGTCCTCGAAACAATTCCTTCCCACATCCCCTGAACAACTCCCAAGCTAAAATTACACACACCATGGAAAGCAAGAAAGTCTCCCGGTTTCCAGACTGCACCAATAAAGCTGTGTGCAACTCCGAGATGGCTACTGCCAAAATGAGAACTTTCCATTTCTGTCATGCATGCCCGTTTCCTTCTTGTTCAACTTTCAGCCTCTGAAAACTCGCATATAAGTGTGTACGTGGGGTGACAGAGAAGAAGTGTAGACAGAAGCATTTTGCACCTTCAGATATTCAAATACACAATAGCAGCCATGGAGTGAATTTGGGGGTGCACAAAAGAGAAGGAAATGGACATTTACTTTCTTCAATGGGAATGGCATTTTTCTGCATACTTCTGTGTTGCATTATGCATGGGGGATTTTAACTTTTAAAAGCAGTACCTCAAGCAAATTCAACACCACCTCTGTATCACTTTTGCCCTCTTTGAGTGAGAAAAAGGTTCTAGGTTTAAAAACATTAGTCTGCCTTTTAGGGGAGCTGCTGCTCTAGGATTTTTCTGGGCACCTGCCTGTCAAACAAGATACAAATATCTGAAAAACCTTATCTCTCCTTCTTCTGTTCTGAAATCAAAAGTCTGAGCACTCAAGGGTGTTACCTGCACCTACGGAAAACTTCATCTGTCCCAGTGGAGCTCTGTGCCTGGTCCTAGGGACATGGCACTGAAAGTGTTGTGCTGCACTTTGCAAAGCTGAGGATAATTAATAACTTTATGATCATTGCCTTAAGTGACAATATAAATCTGTGTTGGTTATTATGCCATTCTCAAGCCCATAACATAAGATCTCCCTTGGAAGAGATGTTTTACGTACTTCAGACAGAAGGAGGAACCAAGTCCCAAAGAGCTAGCACAGGAATAATCATACCATTGATGGGAAACACAAGGTGTGTTTCTTAGACCTAAACTGGGACTAAAATGACATAGATGTCTTGTAATCATTTAAGGTGAGTATTTTACCGTGTGATTTCTTCTTCAGGTGATCGTGCTTTTTGGACTTAAAAGCATAAACCACACCAATACTTTTCTAGCACTGGAGAAGTGTAAATCTGAAGGCTTATTGGGATGTTTGGATTACTTCAAAACCCGCTCTGAAAATTACAACATTCAGGGTAACCTGCCTTTTCTTGAAAAGTGGAGCTCACGTTATTATAAGGATTTTTGAAAACATCCATGACCAGAAATTGCAGGGAAGATATAATTTCGATATTTAGATGAAAGTTATTTAAGTAGATGTAATAAGTAAAAGGAAAAAAAAAAAAACCAACATAATCAACACTGCAGACATAAAATTCAGGGAAAAAAGTGGAACCTACCACAAGTAAAACTCAAAGACTTTTGGAAATACATGCCTGTTTGTCTCTTCTAGCTAGCACAAGATAATGTGTGGAGGAAAATGATGTTACTGCTTCTCAGAAGTGCTCATAATTTAGAAGTTCCTACTTTATTACTCTTATTCTTGCTATCATAGAATCTTTACTTTTTTGTATTAGTAGGAAAGTACTGGTTTATTACAGGTTTTGAGACTTCCTTCTGTGTGTTATTCAGCAAAAGCTGCTACACAGGTAAGGTCTGACACAGTTGCCTATGCCAGCACTGGAATAAAACTGGTGGGGTCTATCATTCACTGGTGGCAATACATTTATATAGAATAGCCAATATAATGCAAGTAATTATTTCCAGACTGGTAGTGAAAAAATGGGCTTTTAGTAAATCAGCAGTCACACAGCCTTTAACACTTACTGATCTGTGTGGCAAGCCAAGAAACTAATTAAACTGAAAAAAGAACTGGAAGTGAGTTTTGGGAGTTGCCGGACGTGTCTCTAATAGCAGGCTCCAAAGTCCCTTTCAGACACTTTGCCAAGGTTTCCTGATTTTTTTTTTAACACCAACCTCTCTGTCTCTCTAATCAAGAGGAAATGGGCTTTGCATAGCTTTTGTTATGGATTCAAAGTGCAAGCTGCAGTTTTACTTGAAATCCAAGGCAGCTCTAAACCAAACATTTTGTTCAATTGAAATGTCACTATTGTCCCCCCCAAAATGGGTATGCACACAGCCAAATAACAACATGGCTTTACTTCTGCAAACAAGAGGCCCCAGCCTGGGCAAATGCAGTTCATAGGAGGTATTGTCTTCCTCACAACAATACTCAGCACTTAGTTTATGTGTTTTCAAAGTATTGTGTTAAATCCAGTTAATCCTTTAAACATCCCTGAAGTTTGACAAAAAATGTTTTAACTCCATTCTAAAGACTGGGAAACAGAGATGGAGGCCAAAGATTTTAAGTTTTTGTGTCTAAATTGGTATATCTAGATTCAAATGTCCAGAGCCAGTTGGAGGCTACAAGAGAAAGCTATTACTGATTTTTTTTTTCCATAGCTATGCTTAGACGGTTTATCCTCAGAATTCTGGTTTGAAAGTTTTGACCTAAGCACCTTGCTCAGTACAAATGATGTGATTCAAGAGGTGAAGTGGTGTAGAAACACCAGAGGCAGTAGCTTCTGTTCAAATGGTGCCATTTCTCTGGCTCTGGCAGGATTATGCAGTAGGAGTGCTGGAGTGCAGTAGGAGTGCAGTTTGGGTAATACCTGATTTTATAGGACATTTCCATTTGGAAGGAACCAGTATTCTGTGCAGGAGGTATGCAAATGAACAGAGGGCATGAGGAAATAAGCTCAGCCTATCTGCACAAAGCCAAAAAGATCATATTTGAAAAGAACTGCATCAGTTACAGAATGGGGTGCAGTGCGTCCATCCTTGGCTCAGTCCCTTCCCCTCATCAGCATTAGAACAGCAGTATCAGGGCCCATAAACCATCAAGTTTATGGACCCTGACACTCTGTCCACAGCCTTCCCAAACGTAAAACACATTTCTTAGTCTTATCCACTGCAACAGATGTAGTAATGGTAGTAACTGAAACATGTTTGCCTGTCCCAATACACTGAGTGTAGTGTGGTCTCGTGGAAGATAAGCCACAGGGAATTTAGGGATTTTCATTTCTAAACCACTATGTGTTAATAGTGATACAGTGACCAATAATGTCCTGCATGCTTTAGCTCTAACTGCCCATACACATTCTGCCAATGGTGATTCCAGATTTGCTCTCAGATTACTGAACTGAGTCTTGCAGAAGAGGAAGACTGGAAATTGATTTGGAGGTACTGAATGCCTGCCATTTTCTCCTTCTGTGGCTGGGACCGGCAGCCCCATTCACCTCCTCTGCCAGGGCGGTTTGTGGTTGGACAGAGCAAAGACCAAGTGTCTGTGTGTCTCCACTCTGCCTATCAGCCAGTAGATAAGCTGACCATGGCCAAGGCCAGGGTTCCTTTCAAGGCCAGTTAAAGCATTTGGATTTCTCTTGCTTTGATCTGTAAACAATGTACGTAATTATCTGTAAATAAGGTCATTGCACACTGTAATTCTTAGCATGTAATTAGAGCTAGACCCTCACATCATGCAACAAACAATAACAGAGTCACTGAGAGCAGATACCCAGGCTCCTGTGGGTCCTGCCACATCCAGGAGCTTTGCATTGCTTCTCACATACCCTGATAATTTCCCTTGAACTGTTCCCAATGCAATGTGCACACCAGGATTGGGCTGCACAGAAGAGGCAGAATTTTTCTGCAGCTATGCTTCTAGCAAATGACGTTGTCAGCATGAACATCAAAACAAAGCATCCCACTAAACAAAGAACAAAGCTTAGTCCTGTAGCTATTTTTTTTCAGGTTTTGGTTTGTTGTTTTTTTAAGCCCACAAAACATCCACTTGTAATAGCTATCAGGCTCCACAGAGTGGAGCAGGCTTAATAAAAATCAGTAAGTCTTCTGTCTTACCTCTTCTGTAGTGCTAGAGTATGGAAGAGTCATTGTTGGAATCCAGGCTTTCTCTGTTACTGCAGATTTCAAGTCAAAATAGAGGTTTTCAATGGGATTTTTACTGAAGTGTTCAGTTACTTTTCTGATGAACATCTCTGTGCTACTCTTCAACACATTTTCAGGCCTAGAAGTAACAGCATTTGAAGAGGGGGATGTAGTTCTAGTACTCCACACGGAAGTGTCTGCATCTTGGAGATCTAAGACAAACAAAGGAAAGTGATTAAAATCAGCTCTACATTTTTATAAACAATTCATTAGATTCAATAAATGTGGCTGATACAACTTCCAGGCAGTTTAAGTGCACCTATGAGTTCTATTTTTTTTGTTTTCAGTGCAAACATACGGCTTTGCATCAAACCAAAGCCTGCAAAACACAACCAGAAAAAAAATAATGTCCCTGAACATTCATACCATTAGTTTTAAGTATAGTCCATCAGTGATTCTGAAGTGAAGAGAAAGGTTGTACTTTGTCATTAAGGGCACAAGGTTTTCACTTGCAACTTTTCCACTTGCTTGTGTCTGTCAATGGCACACAGTATCAGCTTTATATTGTCAACCCTCTCCCCTCATTTCTATGTGCATGGGCCAGACTCTCATCTGCCTTTTGCTGGTGTAAGTTTAAAACATGGTTTTATTCAGTATAGTTTTTCAAGATGATTTTTTCAAGATTTTTTTTTTTCTCAAGATACTTGTTCAAGATAAGTTCCTTGCGCCCACATGAACATTTCTCTTGCTCTCCAAAATCAGTCCTATGCAGACCCCAGGCTAGTCCCTGATTGCTGCCTTCCCAAGGCTCAACTAATGATCTATCACTTAACTGGAGTATCTGTAAATATGACAGTGGATTCGCTTTTTTAGTCACGTATCCTTCAGAGAAAGCCAAAGTTGCAATTAGAGCTCAGGAAAGATTTTACTACACATTTTTCCTCCACATTTTCATGGCTCTTCCTCCCCATTGGTATGTATTTAATATCCTTTCTTTGTGGCTGCGAGGGCAGGGTTCAAGCTGTGGTGGCCTCTACATCTGGTAGCATCACATTTCAGCTAAACTATTGGAATTACTCATGGGCCCCTTCTCACAAAAAGCTGCCCTGCCATTGCTGTAACACAGCTAGTGTGCATTGGCTCGATGCCCAAGACACTTTGTCTGTCCTTGAACTGGGGTCTCCAGCATGACAGAACCTTGTTTTGCTGCTGAGCCACTGGGCTGGTTGCCATTTATAACAATTTTAGCTCACAAATCCTTTAAAAACAAAGTAGTGAGTGGGTTAAATTGCAGCAGAAGCTTTCAAATCCAATCACTTGGTGTGCAATTATGATGTCTTAGCTGGCCAATGTGTGATTACCTCTTACCCGAAGGAGCAGTGGGTGAGCTTCTACGAAATCAACATTATCACTTTTTTTGTGTATGTGTAAATATATATGTTAACATGTTTTCGTAAATAAATTTGCAGCACTCTCATCTGCACAGCAATGTGATATTGTAAACGGAAGTAGGAGACATTTCCATGCAAGTGTTTCCTGTGCTTGACAGCACAGTGCATTCACCTGGTACACGGTTCTGGACTTTTTGAAAAGTAGTGGTTTACTGGAATGGGTTGGTATCCAGAGTAGACGTTTTCCTTCCTTTTATCTAACTGTGCTTCTCTGGAAATAAAAAAAATTCCAAGGCTCCAGTAAATTACAAAAAATGTTGATCAAATCTTTTTCCAAATCAAGGCAGTAAAAACAATACTACAGATCCAATTCTTCCCTCTTACACTTGTGCAAAGGGTTTCATCTAAACCTCAGATCTGGTCCAACTCTGCACGATCATCTTCATGCTGCTGCCTTTGCAGAACCCCCTGTAGAGACCCTAAGGTGCAGAGTCTGCTGTGGTCCTGTGTCACACACCTTCATAGTTCCCACGAGGAGGACAGGAACCTTGTGCTCAAGCTGTCATCAGCTGCTGCAACAAACCCATTAGCTGGCACAAGTCCAGACTTAGTCTAGATTCCATGTCAGTCATTGCTCCTGGAGATGTCCTATTAGTTGTGGGTCTCTGAAAGTCTACAGTAAGCAACTAGAAATCCTAGGCCCAGGACTTGGAAAGAGCTCTATGCCTCTCAGATATCTCTGAGTTCAGCAGGAAATAGAACTTACTGATAGAAAGACAGCAAAAAAAGGGTATGTCTGAGCAGTCAGCAATTGCTTAGGAAAAGAGGCCACTCAGTTGAGTTCCTAAATATACATTTACACACCCAACGTGAAAACACGCTAAAAAAAAAAAAAATCTTGGCTTAATTTACAGACAAATAGCAGTGATTCCAACTGGAAGGCGTTTGCATTCCAGTGCAATTGTGCTTTAGGAAAGCTGCTCTTCCATAAAAGGGAAGCTGGTGCTGCCAGTGACATTTATGGGACTCAGCAGCCAGGATAACAGGCATTCTTGGTGCAGGAGCAGAGGGGAGAGCTCGACTGTCCTGGAAGCAAAACACTTGGTCCTCAGGAAAGTTCCACCAGCCCACGGAGGTCCCATGAACAAGCATTTGGTCACTGCATGACAACTCTTCTTGTTAAGCTTCGGGCTATTCTGGGTTTCCAGCTAAAGGTCTTTCCCAGAAAATACTGGTTATAGTCTGTTACCTGTAATCTATGGATAGAAGTGACTTGTGTATAGCACTATGCCATACTGGAACTTCAGATATATGTACCACTACTTTCCATATATCCTACAGTGGACTGACTAACATGGTTCATATCTGCTCCACTTTAAGAAAGTCAGAATCCATGTTTATATTTTCAGTAAAACCACTATTGTGATCCTAGCGTAAGGACCCTCATAGCCCTTCTTCAGTGGGAGGCACTTAAAAAAGAAAACTGCATATTATAAGGCCTATGTAGCAGATTTCTACACAACTTGAGTTCCAATTTTTTTAACCAGAAAAAACTCACCTCCTCTCTGGACATTAGTAAAGTACACAGAAATTTCAACAGTGGGATTTTTCAGATGTGTTTAGCATTGTTCTAGCAGGCTCTTTGGAAATCAGTCATAGAAGTGTTTTTGGGAGCAGAACAGCAGCACTGACACTGATGTTGATCACTACTGGCTGGATGATATACAGTGTGTGAACATAATATTGTAATCATCAGTAGCACACCCAGGAGAAAGGATGATGTTCTGACTAAGTGCATATTTCATCCACAGGGTGTACTGCAGACCACATCCATCCGCACAGCAGCAGGCTGCTTACAAGGAAGGGAATTCCACATGTTTGCATGTATGATTAGCAAAAGTGCTGATTAGTTGTCAAGAACTGAGAACCCTACAGTGGTGCCTTCAGCCTTAGCTGAGCTGGCACAGTGCAGCTTTCTGAAACAGCTCACATTGTACTGATCTGCCTACTCTATTACAACACAGTTTCAGAAAACTAAGGCTGAACTGCTAGTGAATCATAATTGAATCCCATATCTAGTGTATAAGCTAAAAAATACTCTGTAAGACTGCATCTAACTCACTGCAAGACTTGAAACAAGAAGGGGTTGCTTTAAGATCTCGTTATGTGCAGGACAAGATGAATTATCTTTTTAGCTAACTACTTGTAAATAAAAAAACGTAATTCAGATTTCTGTTGTATGTAGGACTATGACAGAAGAACAAAATCCACTAAATGTCCTTTCTTTCCCATTCAATGTCAACTTTTAAAACCTGCAAAATCTGTTCTGCTTGAAAATTTTTACCTTCTTTATTTCAATGTTGTAGAAGTTAGTATCTCATTTGTATCTCATGTCAGAGAAGTTGAATGTCTCCAAACTCCAGTCTCATCCTGAGCTGCTCTTGTACTTGCTTGTTTTTGAAATGCTGAAGTAGCCACTTAAAGGTTCTTTCAGCATCAGTGGTAGCAGAACACCCATATAACTATGATGATAACACCATTGCTGTACCAGCCCTATTTCTGACACTATGGGTAGCTCCATCTCACCCTGAAGTGGATTTTTGGTCACTGGAAGGGCATCTAGACTCCATTAACTCCATGGATTACACCTCTATTGAAGAAAGCTCAGAAATTTAGTAACTGTGGAGACACCTAGGTTTTGATTCAGTTGCCTAAACCTACTGGAATCTGAACTGCCCTAGGGCATCTCAGGCATCTGCCCAGGGCTCTCATAACTTATGGGAGGCATATGTCTTTCTGGGCTGGCAGTCAGAGATCAAGTGGAATATCCTGGAGTATCTCAAATGACAAATAGCACCTTGCTGAGATAAGTAAATTAATCACTTCATTCAGACACCTACGTTTAGACACCTAGAAGTTCAAACCCACTCCAGCTTCTACATGGAGGTCCACACAAAATAAAAGGAGAGAATGTAATAATGAAAAACACCAGCATAGTTGTTTGGAATCGGCATCTTTGTTAGCACTTGCAGGAGAAGATGAAATCATAAAGCAGGACTTGCCATCCTCCTGATTGCTCTGGGAAGCTGTGCCTATTGTTCCATTTTTTCCCTATGAAAGCAGCTGAGCTGGTTTTGTTCTATATTCTTTGTGCTGTGGCTCATTGAGACTTTGAAAATTTACAAAGCCCAAAGACCTAGGCTACACTGCAGATTTCTCCATTTCTTCATAGAAAATCTAAACCCACATTTAACTTTGAGCTTCTGTCAGTGGCTATTGGATTGTGTACAAGATCTCATAACTGTGTCCAAGGATCTGACATCGATGCCCCTCTTTGTCCAGATGGAGCTCAGCAAAACTGGTCAGCCATGTATTTCTTTGACCAAAGAAAGAAGATTCAAGTAATTTTTGATATTTCATGGGTTCACATAGATGTTAGCAAACTCTTATGCTTACAAAACCCTATAAAATAACTTGGAGAGATTAAAATGAATTTCAGTGAACGTATTTTAAGAGAAATATTTTGGGTCAACTTAATGAAAATATTTTTTATCGCTGTTCTAATTTATCCTGAAGAAATCTGTAAAAGTTACACACACAAAAAATTCCAACCTGTAGTGAACTTATGGATGGATGATTGCAGTATCTACAAACACTAAAGGTGTGGAAAGCTTAAAGCCTAAAGATCTTTACAATTTTTAAAAAATGGGTAAGAGTTGCTGCCTTTTTTGTGCTTCTGCCACCAGTATCTACAGACACTAAAGGTGTGGAAAGCTTAAAGCCTAAAGATCTTTACAATTTTTAAAAAATGGGTAAGAGTTGCTGCCTTTTCTGTGCTTCTGCCACCTTTCTTTGCTGCTTTTCCACCTTCCCAAGAGTCCCAGGAAGACGCATGCGCTTCCCTTTCCATGTTCTGCAGTTGCTACTGCTGCTCCAGTGGTTTAGAGCGTGCTTGGAGTGTGCACTGCTGTGGTCTCTTCTGCGATCCATTTCAGCCACTGAAGCATCAGCAGTGGGATGTGAACTTAATTAGCTGAAATTCTGATTATGAAGCAGCTAAACTGAAAGGGAGATAAAGGGAAGAGAGAAGCTCATGTGAAAGAAACTATGCTGGACAAGAACCAAGGGTAGAAAAGGTGGAAGCAACAGTGTGAACGTCAGATGGCACATCAGACTTCAGCTCACACCTGGTATCTGCTATTTTGTCTATTTTAGGCTGCAAACAAACAAGATACAGAAAGATGTTCTAGTTGTTATTTGAATTCCTTGTCCAACATGTTATATATCTTTGTAAATCCCATTATGGTTCTTCAGTGCTTGGCACACAACTGTAAGTAAATCCTCCACGAAATCAGCTACTCTTTTTGAATGTCTCGATATCCACAGCTCTAGGGTTGTCCTTACCATGTATGGCATAAGAGAAATGCAATGAAGAGCATCCTATTACAAAACAGTTCATGTCACATTCTGTATCCAGACTGCTCTACAGCCTGTGTGGCAGTCTCTAGAGCTCAGTGCGTAACTGCAGCATACAGCTTGGCCTTGTGTCTTCTTATTTGAACTACTGTCTACTTAGTGAGTGATTTTTGGTCAGCAGAGGTTTTGAGGTTTGTTGGTAATATTCAAGGTGCCACATAGCATATCATCTGTTCTTAATTGGATATTTTATTAAAATTAACCTACCCAGAACAAAAGAAGCTTGTAAGAATTGCTTATGCAGCTCAGGCGTGACATCAGTGTTAGTGTGTCTGCATTCGTGGTGGACATTTGTTCCACAAATGTTATTTACATGCAACAGTCTTTGTTCTTTTCAGTCATCCTGCCTTCTACCTCTTCACCTGCCCCATCTTTTCCTCCTGCCTGTTTCTATTCCTGTTCCTTCTCCTGGTTTCTGAGCTTAGAGAAGCTCTGAACCCAACAGCAGGCTGGTAAAAAGAAGGCACTACTGAGATTTTTTTCTCTCTCTGCCCAGAATGTCCTCAAGAATTTGGTGGGAAATGAAGTGTCACTTTCTCAAGGGATATTGATACCTTATGACCGTTCTTCATGTCAGCTGTTTCAGCTGGAGGCCAGATTCAAACATGAGTTTGTGTGAGAAGGACTGTTTGTTGCTAGATTTAGAATCATCTCTGAGTGAGCAGAGATGGGGTACATACCCAAATTGATCCTGATTTCCACCAACAGTCATTTAGGTCAGGACTTTTGCAAAACATGTATATCCAAACACATCTCAGATGGCTGATTTGAAATCCAAATCCAAGCTCAAACTTTCCCCAGGCTCAGAAAAAATCATGTTCGATATGTGAGTAAGGTCCAGAATAAAAGGTAGTTGCAGTTACTGGGTTTGGTGGTTGTACTCTATCTGGGCTGATGTTTGGAATGCAATTCAGTGAGCTACTCCTATGCCAAAATAGAACTATTTTTATGAGCACTGTGAAAACAGAGGGTAAATTATAGCAAAATATGGTGTTAGTCAGGAGTAGAAAAACCTACTGCCATTTCAGATCCAAAGATTTTGCCCAATTTTTACTCTCTTAGCTAAATATAGACCAAATACGTTATTTTAGGCTGATCCACTTCTGCTATCTGAAAGCAGATAGATGTTTTTGGAAGACTAATTTTACACATTCAGCATTAAAAATTTTGCCATGCATATGGATGCAACAACCAGAATTGGGGGCATTAGATTTTGTTCTCATAGTACTTACTACTATCTGAAAAATTAATCTCTTTGCACTACTTCCACTTTATGAGCTTCTTATATTCCTAAAATTCTTAGTTAGGTATTGAGGATTATAATGTTTTGTTGATTTTTCAACAGAGCTTCCCAGAGCTGTCAAAAATAAGATAAGTAACACTCTTAGAAAGGATTGACAGGCCTGTCTATGGAGAGAATTTCAGGAAAATTAAGGTAAATTCATTTAAGAACTGAGAACAGTAAATAGATGAGAAGGTGCTTTAATATCCCATGACAATTGTCTTAGTGCTTATTGGTCTTAAATTGCTTCTCCTCTGAGGATGATTAAGAAAAGTATATAAGGTTACTTTAACTTTGTTAGGCCACACTCCATCCAGCTATCTAAAGGAAAAAACACTACCTGTGCACCTCATCTGAACGGTTCATAGTGTCTTTGAATATGCAAGCCATACGCACCCCACAGGACTGAAAATGATTTTGCCTTTTTAATCTCTAACATATATAGGAGGGCTGGGATGGCATCATGGCCACTTTTCCATTCCCTGATTCTGCAAGCTACCCTTTCATATCTCCACTCGGATGAGTAATCCTATGAGTAGAGTTTTTCAAGTGCAAATTTGCTGAAAAAAATGGTTCCCTGCTTTACAATAACTAGGAGTTTAGACAGAATGAGGATTTGGTTTAAACAGTCTGAAAATTTGGCCATATGCAAAAGTTTTGGGTCATAAAAAATTTTGTTAGCCCTGTAAAGACAAGAATTAACTGTTCCCCAGCAAAAAGATATCTGTAGGTTGCTCTTATTTACTATGAAGAACTGCTTAATAGTGCACAAGAACAGTGTTGACAGGATTGCCAGGAAGGATCAACAACAGGACATTGACGAAAGCATTATTAAGCAGTATTCAAACCATTCTACCTTCCATTTTGCCGTGGACATGTAAACCCACAACTACACAGATATACTGGTAGGTGTCAGTAGGTATGTGCACAGACCTTTGCATTTCAGGGTGCTATTCCAAGAATTCCTGAGACTTTTGATTCAGTTCATTATTCTCAGGATTTTGAGTGTTCTCATGTAAATGGCATCTAAGAGCAAAATTACACTGAGTAAACGAATGTGTAAGCCATGACTGTTCTAATTATGCATTTAGGTTAATCAGAGAAGTAATTGTGCATGTGTTTGATTTTCAGATGTCTTCTTGCTCTTGACAGATTGAATCTGGATTTGTATGATAAAATGAATGGGGAGGAGAACTTCTTTGCATCCACATTTTAAAAAGTACTAGGAATTAGTACCCATAGTTTAGAAATGGAAAAAGGAAATGACACAATAATAGTGAGCTGAACTTACATATAAGCACATTGATCCAAAGATTGGGAGTAGACAGAAGGAGAGACATGCTGAAAATATAAAGTGGCTTAAAAACTCCACCAGTTGTGAGAAAGACAGCATTCATCTCAGCTGTTCTTTAATAGTTCTCAAAACGCTTTTCAACTGTGAAAAACATTCTTCTGTATGAATAAAATATCATAATTTTTCACATTTGAGTTAGCATAACAGAGACATTTTTGTTACCAAAACTCCCAGGATATTTTCTTGAAGGAATAACTCACCTTGCTTTGAGCACAGATTTACATAAACAGGCTTTCCCGTCTCGCTGGTTTTTAGCTGCATCCATGTATGAAGGTATTTTTTACTCCGCTTGGCCATTACCTTCTGACCTTGTTTTGTGAGAAAAAGAGAGCTGTTGGCCACCTTCAGGAGCCCATCCTCGTGGCAATTCCATCTGACTGCCTGGGGACAATCGACGATGATGCTGCGAGATGACAGAGCAGAGTGCGTAGAGATGCTCAGGCACTGGGCAGACTTCACATGGAGGAGCCTGTCATCTGCCATCCACTGCCACTTCTGGTTCAGGCTGGTCATATTGCACTTTTCCATAATGACTCCTCTCTTTTCTGAAAGACACTGCTGTTTCTGGACATGGATAATCAGAAACCCTTCTGGGAAATGAAAATTCCAGAAAAATACAATAGATTACACATTTACTTGACAAAAAGAAAATTCTCAATGATTTAAAATACATCAGCAGATAAATCTCTCTTCCCACTTTCTGTGTGTTGCACTTTTCATGAAACTTCCCGTAAGTTGAACCTATTTAAAAAAAACCCTCCAAAAACAACACCCACATGATGCATGTCCTGGTAATGAAAATAATGAAAATGAAAAACCCCAGACTATTGTGGCAAGGTTATGTTGACCTTCATAGCATATAAAAATGAGAAAAAATTAAACTGGATATAAAAGAAATCCAAGAACTATTAACTTCAAACACCAGTTCCTCATTTCCCCTGCTTGAAAGCATACAAGGATCTACATGAGTTCTCAGTCTCTGTTTCAGTTTTACAACACGGACTTTAAAAATTATAATTTACTGCCTGCAAGTTGTTTTAGTAATATTCATAATGTTTCTGAGGGAAACATATAGGAGGATATTCACAAATCTATGTTTCTCAGTGCCTGTGTTACAGGAATGGAGGTTCTTTACTGATAGGAAGTACATCTGTTTTACTGGATTTATTCCAACATCCCTAGCTGTTAGCTTTTTGACCATTCCAATTCACATAAGATTAGCTCTCTGTGTCACCACACTTAAAGATCAACACCAACTGCTCAAATGAAGAAAAGTACAATGCATTCATCAAAACCCCACAAAGTTACGAATGCAAAATGTGTACTTGTTACAGAACACGGAACTGGTTATTTCAAAAGCAGCCTCACTGCCATATCATGTTCATGTTGTTCTCTGTTTTTAATCTCAGTTACTCAAACATTTCCAGCCCCATTAGTTACAAAGTGCTAAACCAAATGTGTATTTATTTCCTTCAGTTGATGTTGTCATTCCCCTGTTTTTACAGACCTGGGTATTTTCTAACTAAGCATTACAGAAAGCTCTTGTCTCTTAAAGTTTCACAAAGTATGAGTAAAAGATAGGAATCTTCCCTTTGAAGCATTTGTCCCAAAAATTCAGCTCCTGGATTGTCTATCAGGAGATCTTCTTAAAAAAAGAAGATATATCTCCAGCATAGAAGAAGGCAGTTTATTTTCCTTTGGAAAGGAATCTAAACAGAACGGGCTATGTTGGCCCTGCCCCTCATTCCTCTGGTATGAAGCCCAGAGAAGAGCTGACCCGGGTTTTGTAAGTCAGCGGCTGTGCCGGAGGGCTCTGCTCAGTGGCAGAAAGGGTAATACAGCAGAGGGGAAGTGGGGAGAGACACTTACCTGAGAATGTCAAGGCAAGACAGGTAGAAACCAGGACATGAAATAACGAATCCATTTTCCCTCTAGCAACTCCCCATGCTTCTCTTAAAAAAACCCACCTCAGATAAGTGAAGCGAAGGCTAGGAAGGAAATGTGCCTTCACAGGGGGAAAAAGTCAGTGACGAGCACTTCCTTCTATTCAATTGTTTTGGGGGGTTTTACAGCACTTTGTCCTTTTATATGATTCTTCGGTTTACTAGTTGGTTTATTTTGGAAAAATACAAGCAAAAGAGAAGTTCTCAAACATCTGGGAAATTAAAAGAGATTATATTGAATCTCTTTAGACTAAAAGAAAAGGGATCATACTTCTGTGTAATTTGTTGCCTGTGAACTATTATAAATCTACAGGTCATCTGGATGGTGCTGACTAACGATATTCTGTATTATCCAGGGAACAAACACGTATCTTTTTGTAACTATACATAACCAAGAAAAATCTCAATATTGATATTTCTAACTCCACAAGTTCTAAAAGCCAAGTGGAGGGTGAGGAGGAACGGGAAGAGGAGGAGGCAAAGCTCTGGCATCTGTACCAGATCCTACAGAAACTCCCCCTGAGGAATCAAGTGATGCTGGGTTTGCCTTCCCATCAGGTAGTGCACCTTGCTCCATGTCAGTGGGGGATTGCCTGTGTCCTCTGGTTTGGTTCCCAAGTGGTCTGAAACCATGGTGGAGGCTAACCAAATCGTGCTGAGCTGAGCCTGTTTATGGGGGTACAAGAGTTTGTGTGCATTAACTACTCTGTGCAAGAACAGAGACTTCAGTTACTATTTTATATTAAGGGTAATTTATTAGCAGTATGAAGCAAAGTCAACATCACTGCATTAAAAACTCATTATACCCTGTAAACACACCTCCCAGTGCTGTAAGTCATAATGCCAACTTCGCATATCTCTTAAAAACAAACTTTTACTGAACAATAAAGGAAACAGTCATAGCAGCATTTTCTTTCTTGTATAACCTGTCATGGAAGAGTCCGTATCACTAAAGGCATCCATCTCTTACTGAAAGAGATAGAGCAGATAAACAACATATGCAAAAATTTCTGTATTAATAAAAGACAGACAAATATTTAAAATCTTTACCATTTAATATATGCTACAAAGTTTCTTTTAAAAGTAGAATGACTTACACAATTTACAAATACACTGGATTCAGGTCTGTAGCAGAAGCATATTCTAAGACAATCAACAGTAAAGGGTAAATACATACACACTGAATAACAGACATTGTGCTCTGCAACTGCTCTGTAAGACCTACAGTAAATACACATTTAATAGTTAATAGTATGAAGAACATACATTTCCATATAAAATATTAACTGCTTTTGAATATTTTCAAAAACAAGATCTTTAATTTTTTTATTATCTCCTTTTTTTTAAATCCATAGTTGAACACTTGCAATTTTAGCAGCAAGAATATTATGTGGCCAAGAAACAAGCTCACCACATAATCAGTAATAGCACTTTACAGTACAGTTGACAGTCCATTCACAAGACAGTTTGCAAACGTCAAAGCTTTTATACACTTGTAAAACATTTCTTCTGTAGAAGTCCCAATGTCCATCTGACTGCAGCAGTAGCACATACATACATTCCATTATGGCAGATATCAGCATTACAGAATTAAACCCACCTTTAGATACATACACAAAATCCATGTGTAGTTTCAGTACAGTACCTTCTTTATAAATCATTTTTGGGAAGCTCACAATACATTCATATATAGTAAGGGTCCAGCAATCTTTGTACTTTTGCCAAACCGTCCACAATCCTTTCAGAAGTTGGCCTCAAAGCCGTCTTTCCCACTGCAGTAAACTCCTTGAAGAAGCTGCTGGTAGGTAATGAAACAAATTACCTCAAGAGACTGACATTCGGTTTTACCCTTCTCAGCTTCACTGGACAGCTTCTGCAGAAAGTCTGCTTTCATACAGACTCAGTGCATGGTGCACAAATTCATACTGCTCGCTGGTCTGAACCATTCCACCCCTGGAAAGGAAACACACTGGACTGAAATCTTATTTCTTAAGTCTATAACATCCTCCAGCTCCCGCCAGGCCCATGACCACCAGATAACACCAGCCCTTTTCTCAATTTTTGATAGAGTTTGCTTGAGTAAGTGGGGGATTTTTGTCGGAGCAGAATTAATTTCTTCATGACTTATGCCATCCAGCACATGCCCAATATGAAGAATTCCCAGTTCCATCAGGGTAAGAATTAGAGAAGAAAACATCTGGTATCTACAATGTTAAAACCTACATTTCAAATTCAGTATATTCGAAGAGAGTTTTGCTCAATCACTTGGGCAAGGAAGGCCAGATACATGGATGCAGCATTACCACTGATGGAGCAAGGAAGTAGAAAGAATCTGGCCTTTCATTTTTGTCCTTTACTAAAAATGTAACCTTCTGTGACCCGCAGATGGTCTGTGCAGAGAACAGCTCTTCCTGTCCTCTTTTAAATGCCTACAATGCATCCTGTCCGAACAGCCACCATGTACAAAATTTTACAGCAGTGAATCATTTCACCACCAACAATGCAAAAGAGTTTAACCTAACCATAAAAAGAACTAGTTGCAGCCAGCTTGGATTAAATGCCTACATTTTATACACTCACCTGATAACAATCAATTTTTCAGGTCTAAGTATGAGGATTAAGTCCCACATCTCCAGTGCCAGTTGCAGTGTGGTAGGAAGGGGATGTCCTACAGGAGGTAAGTGTGGTAGAAGTGGTACCATTTAGCTCTGAAATTAAATTGAGCCTCTTTCTGTCAATACTGAGGTATTTGAAGTCTCCCTTCTCACGGAGCAAGGCCTCAAGTTAATTCCACTTCTATTATCTCATCTGCCAGGGTATTCAAAGCTATCTACTCTGCTTCTAGAAAAAAGCCCTTGTTCATCCTCAGTGTCCCCTGGAGCAGCTAGTTACCTTTGGGATGATGAAAGACTAAATGGGCTTAGTGAGGAGGAAGACATTAAGATATGTATCACATTTGGCTTCAGTTAGATCTTCATTGAAACACTCAAATTTGTGAGGTATTTGGATCCAGAACACTGTTGGAGCCAGATATCTGATAGGAGCAGGTCTGACAATCTCATGAGATCCCTAACAACAAATGCAGTACTGCTATACCAACCTATTTGAAAAATGGCAAAATTGCCTCAACAGGTGTTGTCATTTAGTATTAGAGAAAGTTATCTACAACCACAAGGTCCTTTTATTTTCTTCAGTGCTACTGGATGGCTGAATGGCCATGGCAGGAAAATCATAATTAAAATAATACCTACTTCTTTAAGCAAGTGACCAGCTGTATGTGTTCCTCCAATGAGCTCAGGCAAATGTAGAACACCTTTTAGTGAGCTGCATGGCTATTATGATATGCTATTCCTAGGAACAAAACCACAGGTCTCATGCAGCCCAAGATGCAGCACTCGTTGCTTTGCCAACAAAGACATCCACAAATTCATAACTCTTGGCTGCCTTTTGCCTTCAGCTGCTTTCCTCTGTGCTTGTCCCCTGCCTGGAGATGCAGCGAGATACTAGAGGTGATGGGAGGGTTTTGCTCTGATCCTCTGTGCTGCCTTGTCTCCTTCCTTCCTCCTCACTGCTGCGTCCTGCTCTGCCCACGCAAACCCTTCCCAACCAGCCTCCCTCCCTGTCTTCGTCATCAATGTTCCCCCAAGATGTTCTCTAAGGGAGTGCACTTCCCAGGTTAGATCTGCTGTGTGGAAGGGGTGGAGGAAGAGAATGTATCCAGGGAGAAGGACTTGGCAGGAAGGGCAGGTTAAAACAATTTTGGCTGCACTAGGCTGTTTGTGGTGGTGATCCTCGCTCCTTCCCTTCAGTGCTGAAGCAACATATAAAATCCCCAAGAAAGCGTGTGTAAGACCGGTGGGGCCTAAGCCCAGCACCACTGCGTCTGTCCTGTGTCAGCAAGCACAATTAAGAGGTGTTGATGCTTCTTGAACCTTGTATGGGCAAACAGTGCATATTTCTGTCAGCTTAAAGGGCATATGAGTCTTATTCAGAGGTTCAGACAACTTAGCCTTGTCAGTGCCATTATACATGGGATTTATTGAACCATAGTACCACAGAATGCTTTGGGTTGGTAGGGACCTTAAAGACCACCTAGTTCCAAACCCCCTGCCATGGGCAGGGACACCTTCCCCTAAGACCAGGTTGCTCAAAGCCCCGTCCAACCTGGCTTTAAACACTTCTAGATATGGGGAAGTAAAGAATTTATTCCTAATATCTAATCTGAATTTACTCTCTCTAAGTTTAAAATCATTATCCCTTGTCCTATCACTACAGACCTTGGTAAAAAGGTTTTCTCTGTCTTTCTTATAAGCCCCCTTTTATACTGAAAGGCTGCAAAAACATGTCCCTGGATCCCTCTCCAGGCTGAACAGCCCCAACTCTCTCAGACTTTCTTCACAGGAGAGGTGTTCTGTCACTTTGACCATTTTCATGGCCCTTCTCTGGATCCACTGTGGCAGGCCCATGCCTTTTGTGTCCTGGGGGCCCCAGAGCTGGATCCAGCACTCCAGGTGGGGTTTCACAAGAGCAGAGCAGAGAGGCAGAATCACCTCCCTGGACTTGCTGGCCACGCTGTTTTAGATGCAGCCCAAAATACAACTGGCTTTCTGGGCTGCAAGTGCACACTGCCAGCTCATGTCCAGTTTTTCATCTACCAATATCCCAAGTCCTGTTTACCTTTGTTCTTATGCAAGGTTCACGTTTAATAGCAGGGTATTTATTATCTGTGACCCCAAGACATTGGTTTGTGGAAATGTCTGTGTGGAAGAGCGTTTCAGGAGGAAATTTGCTCAAGGAGGGAGGTTTCCTCTCCCTCGTCCCTAGTGCCCAGAAGGGATGTAGCCACAGCTACAGCACCTCTGGATGTGCAGCCTTTGTCTATTTGCCAGCCTACACTGCCAGCTACTCTGTGAGCTGCTGGGCTCTCTACCTCTTTGGGACTCTTTGGACTGGTGCTTGGAAGAAACAGACACTGCTATGCTGAGGGCTCAGGGACTGTGATCATCTTTGCTTGGGTAGCAGTGGGTGCATAAAGGGTCCTTTACCCTGCCCTCTGGCTTGCTCCTAGTGCAGCTGCATGCAGTCTGCTCCAGAATGAATGTGATGCAGGGTTTGGGATTATTTTTTTTTAACCTGAGGCCATTAGTCAAAACACTTAAACAATGAATTGACGCACACTGGAAATGCTTTTCATCCTGTCTGAGGAGCCAAGAGCAAAGTTATCGGATGTCATTCCAAGAATGTGCCTTTAAGGTTAAGAATTCGCAAAGTTTCTCGATGTCACAGTAAGTCTTGAAGATGCCTCACATCAAACATTTCCTGTTTCTGTTGCAAAATATAAAAAATGAACTGGGAAAAAAAGTAAGCTGAGCAGACCTGTGGGTCTGTCTTTTTACAAATTCACACAGACCATGGCTGTATTTCCATCCTGGGTCAATATTTTGAGTGGATGGTCCATTTTCTCATATTAGCTCAGCACTGATGATTACTGTCAGATCCGTTCACCCCTTAACTTACACTGAACAGCTAAGAAGGAAGTGGTAGCTGGACGTACCCTACCTAGGAACAGCTCTGCCCTGTCTCAATCCCTGTTGGAGCACTATTTAAAACTCTGTTTCCAGGGAGAGCTACACGGGCCATGAATTAAACTATTTTCCAGCATAACTTTTTGCCACCATCTGCAATTTGTCTGGATGCTTGTTTGGTTTTCATTGAATATGCCGGGTAATAAGAATGTTTTGGTAAGTCACTACAACACCACTTGTGAGTCCCTCAAGTCAGGTCTTTTCTTTTTTCCTATTGCTCGATTCACTTTGGTAGAAATATGGTCATGGGCCCAAGTGATAAAAAGTCCACATGGGAGTGGACATCCCTGTGTGTGTTCATTCCATCAGTAACCTGTGTTTGGAAGATGCAGCTCTGAGCACGAGCTAGAGTGGCCAGGAACCTAGTGGAGATAGGACATCAGGGATAAAATACTCAGTGTACCTCCTAGCCAGGTTTCTGGATCCCAGGTGGTCAGAAAAACCATCCTGTTCTGCTGCACT
>VZTI01005245.1:1331220-1406513 GCA_013397865.1 Struthidea cinerea | reverse complement strand
TCTCTTTTTTTTTTTTTTTTTTTTTTTTTTTTGAGGGCAATCTGATGCACAAATAAAAATCTGGAGCTCAGCTGCAGGCCAGCATAAATGAGGAAGACAGCCTCAGCACTGATTCTGCTCTGCTCACGATTGTACCCCACTGCTAATGTTGGCCCTGCTGGTAACTGCAGTGCAACACCGCGATGGCCACAGCCAGCTCTTGCAGACAAGTCTAGCGGGCTTTGAGTTCATTTTGCCAGCTTCATGACACATGTAATGACCCTGTCTCACACACCACCTGCCAATGACCACCATGTCAGGACTGGGACATTGGGGGAGGCCAGTCTCATTGAGCTTTGTCCATGTAACAGTGACACTTGGCCACTTTATGGACCCACAATCTGGTTGAGCTGTGGCTACTGTAGTCTTAGGGGCTGCTAAGGTTTGCCTTAGTAATCTGACTACAAACTGACTGCCAGGTCAGTGAGATTCATTCTGCAATATGGCCAATTAAAAAAAAAAAAGAAAACCCAGGTTTTGGGTACTGACTTTTATCCAGAAAAATGTCTTTAAAAATTATAACAGAGACATACTCTTTGTCACAGGCAATGCCTGAGAATATGAAGCACCTTAAGCAAGATCTCTGGGGATCTCTATTTATATAATCTGAAACTTGAAAAAATACAGAAATGTGCAAATCACAATATTTAACAATTCTTATAACAAGCTTTGTGTCATGGAAATTGCTGTTACGAATGTTATATTGGGGTCAGATTTCCATTCTTTTTCCAAGCTTATCTAGGATACTAATATGTAAAAGAAAGTTCATTAGGTAGATCCACTCCATAAAATTGTGTTGTCAGTTATAACGCTGAAAATTTGGGGTTTTTTTAATGTCTGAAATAGCAAGATTAAAAGACACAGCTGAGACCAGAGTTTGCTTCCACTTCTCTATAATGGATTGTAAAAGCAATAAGAAAAAGATTCTCTCATAATAGAAATACTAAAATGGGGGAGAACACTTCAAACATTTTTCAATAAGACAAATAGATAATCAGAAAAGAGGGTTGGAAATTTGCAGTTGATAATTTAAAACAGAGTAAGCATTTTTCCCCTGGCTATTCCTTCTTATTTTGTTGCTGAGATTTTAGGTCAATAAGTCCCCTTCGAGAATTTTACACTCCAAGTGTCTCATGTTGCCCTGTAAAGATCACATTACAATGTCTAGTGTGATGAAGCCATGTGGGAGGGGAAGGCAGAGGAGATGATCCACTAATATTGTCAACTATACGGATTCTGGTCCTTCTGCAATTCATGGTTCCAGTACATTTCAGAGCTCTTCACAACACAAAAAATTCTGTATTAACCCTTTGACCTAAGCTCTTTTTCAGCATTTGCACCCTTATGGATGTTTTTCATTTCGTGCATGTCAGAAGCAGTTAAGATACTTGCAAAGAGATTCCATGACCTGGTACCTAGAGAAGAAGAGGAGACTTCTCTATTCTTGGTGCAATCCTGTTTCTCCAAGCACAGTAAGAAAGAAAAGTACAACCAAACCAACAGTTTCCATTGTGCACTATACTCATATCCTCCTTTAAAACACAAATCCCTCTTCAGCCATGGTTTCACAAAACAAAGCACTCTGCAACAATGCTGGCTTACACTGTTCCTGCTCTCAAGCTGTGAATTCAATCAGGGAATTGATCTGACTTCAGAAAAGTCTGGAACAAACGCCTTGGTATTTTCTTAGGCTGGGTAAATTTGCCAACTCAATTCAAAAGGACTCCCAGCACAGCTGAGGAAACAGCAACAGCACCAGATTTGTCTTTTTCCAATGCTCAAAGAAACTACACACTGAGTTGATGCCTTAGGTTTTAACTTTTATATTTTTCAAGTCCTGTACTACTTCGTGTATAGCTCTGAGGTTTCTTGTAGCCTATTAACTTCTGCTCTCTCATGCTAGGTAGACACAACAAAGCCTCTCCAGGCCTGCTTCCCAAGGACACTCAGACTGTCCTAGGCCCAAACTGTGTAAACCAAAGACTCTAAAAGGGGGGGGCAAGCTTGGGGAAATTACATCATTAAACTGAAGCTTTAATTGAAGAATTAACACTGATTTGCAAATGAACCAAACCTATAAAAGTGTGAAGAACTCATGACCTGTCGTCCATCTTGGGGTCCATCTTGGCAATAGCCTCTGGCTCCCCAGGGGGTACCTTTGAAGGCCTTTCAAATAAATACCTACCTTTATTCCCTTATTCTGTCTAGTCTCTGTTTCTAGGAGGCTGGATAAGGCATCAGAGTGAGCCTGGATGCCTCTGTCAATCCAGGCTCAAAGAAAATCCCTTGTCTCCAGACTGCCTCACCTCTCTTGTGTCCTAGTAGGATGGTGCAGACAACAGAAAGTTCTAGGAGGGGAAAAGAGAAGTGACAAGTGCCCAGCAACCAAAGGGTTGTCATTTCAGGGGAATTTCATTCAGTGGAAGTTGCACCCAGAAAACAATATGATTCCTTAGTCAGGACCTAATACAAATGTTACCTTGAATATTCAGTTAATGTGGTCATAAAAGTCAGCAAAAGCAATGGCAGCCATTTCATGTAAAGTAACATTCAACTGTAAAAAAGTTTTCAGAATCATTACTGAATCATTACTGATCATTACTAAATCATTTTTGTAATGATTTCAGAATCCCTGACTGATTTATGGTTCTTCTGGAACTCACCGATCCACTCGTAGCTGGCAGACAATGCTCAATGCATCTACAACTCCCTCTTCCTTTAACTGCTGACAACCAATGGCTGTGGCAATAAAACATCCAGTTCTTCCTATACCAGCACTGAAAAGAAGGCAAAGCTTAATAGGGGAATGGAGTTCACAATGAAGATCAAAGAGTTACATGGAAAACACTAAATATACATGAAAACACCAAAAATACGAAACATGGAATTGCTAGAACCCACAGTTCCTGGGTGCGTGTCCAGCAAGGCTGACTTCTCAGCTCACTTTCTTAGAGCAAAATGAAGTGTGCACCGTTCCAGCAGTCCAGTTGTGGATAATTGTGAGGCTTATATTTTCTCAGATTGCATACAAGTGTATGGAAAGAAAACCAAGCTTCATTAGCCCTACAAAGTGTGAGTATTCTCTGGCCCAGTCCAAGCAAATGATAAAGATATGCACTGAGAAGGGGGAGAAGCCAACCCAAAGATAAAATTCAGTAGAGCTTTACGTTTAAAGCCATCAAAGTGTACAAGGGTTCTGCTAACCATACCTCTAACCATGAAGGCAAAAAGGACCTAGACCCATGCTGATGAAGTTATCTCTCTCTCCTGTGATTCTGCAGGATGGAGAAGGATTTGGTGCTATAGCTCCCCAGGTTTTCTTGATGCCTGCTGGAAAACAGCCATTTTGGCATTATTTTGATCCCCGAAGCTTCAACAATTTTGAGAATCTCTGCCCCACTCTGTTTCTTGCTTAAGTAATGTGGAATGCAGTGCAGCTCATGGCTGTTACGCTGAATGGCAGAAAAATTGGAGGAAAATAGTGAAAGCATGAAGTTGGGGTCCAGATCTTCATAGCTCTCTCACTCAGATAAAAAGGGAAGAAACTGTCTGACCGGAAAATGGAGTGTGAGATTTGTAGACCATAGTGTAGTGAACGTATAGATAGCTGAGTTGTGACTGAAGAACTATGAATTTTTATCACAACTGGGATGATATCTTAATCGCAATTGAGATGACATCTCTTTTTAATCATTAATAAATTCCTGCCCATGCTTACAGACCTCACTGTCATGTCACTCATCTCAGAAAGACATCCCATTCTTCTGAAGATCTTCATTACTGAAGATCTGTACTAGGAAAAGGGGAATCTCAATAGCCATCCACGGATTTGTGCACTGTTCGGGGAAACTACAACTCCTGATAAATACAGCTGCATAAAATTTGGGGAAGTTGCTTATTCATCACATTCCAGTTTCAGAAATTACTGGTGGTTCAAATCTGTCTTCCATTTCTCTAAATCCCCTAAATATGGAGCTGGAAAGGAGTTGTTCAAGACGAAAAGTTCTGATTTAACATACTTCTAGGAAAAAAAAGAAGTATTATCCCAACTGTAAGAGATGTATCATCACAGTTGCGAGACAAACCAAGTAAGAAAACCGATAACTGATTTTATTTTTACTTTCTGTTTTGTTTCATCTACTTCTTTCCACCAATATAACAAATCCAGTGCTACTTCCTACTATTTAAATTTCAACATGGGGTAATGAATCAATATAAAGCAATAAAATGGAATTAAATAAGAATTATTAGAAGTACATTCTCTGGTGTATTATAATTTGTATGAGTAAAACTCTGCTCTTGAGTACTGAATAACACTTTGCTCTTGAATATTGAACCAACTGCTTTTGTGAAAATGTTCACAAATTGTAGTTCTGATGTGTTTTGGTCTCCAAATTTGTACCTGATGCTTGCTCTTCAAAACTGACTTGCTTTGCAATATTTTAGCCAACTGGTCACTGGGCACTGCATTTGAATTAGGTATGTAACCATGCAACAAGACAAAAAAGTAAGCAAATCATAAATAAGAAACAAAAGGAAAATAATTTTTCCAACTGGTCTTTCGAAAGCAGAGTTCATTAGCAGAAAGAGAGAACAGTTCAGAAGCAATTTGCTAGCAACAAGGGAATTCTCTCCAAAATGCATATCCTCAAATATGAACTAAAAAAGTCAATGAGAATGAAAAGGACCTGGGAATTTTGCTCTTCCCCAAACACATTCTTTGTTTAGGAGGGCTATTTGATGCAATTTTCTGCAGCCTGGCTTTGGGCACTCATTTAAGAGAAGGACTGGCTAATTACCTGCAGTGCACAATGACAGGCCCTCTGCCTGGTGATTCCACCCTGTCCTCTTCCACATCCAGCATGAGCTGCAGCAGAGGCTGAGCGCTGTCGGGGGTTTTGTGGTCCGGCCAGGATGTGTACCAGTAGTGCTTCACACTGCGGGACTGACTCCCTTGCTGAAAATAACATCAAGACTTTATATGAAAAATTGTATTCTTTGTATTTCTTACAATGCTGTGGCAGAAAGACAGTAAAAATGTTAAGAGAGATGAAACAATTTTTTATATTAGACTTGGAGAATGTAACTGTGGATGGAACAGATGTGCTTCCAGACACACAATTGTAAGAAGGGTTTGTGCACCTGAATACTTGGCTGTTTTTCCAGTTGTGTAAGTTCAGTTTTGTTTATCTGACTACTGACTTCATGACTGTATTGTCAAGTGGGAATTGTCAGAGGTCTGTGATATATCAGCAACAATATCTACAGAGAATAGCTTGATGTGGGCTTCTGAATTTCTAAATTATTATGTATTTCTACCTTTTAAGGTCATTATCATAAGGGTCTGATACTAAAATTACAAGAGTATTGAAGTTAAAGATGCAGAAGAACTGCCTTTCTAGATTAATAAGATATCCCAGTTTGCTCAATTATTCTCTCCAACACAATCTGCTACCATTTACTTCAACAAGAAAAGGGGCTAAATATGGGCTAGGATAATTTGTGTTGGATGATATGACTTCTGCTCACTTCTCAATGCTGGGGCTGAAACACGGAACAAATTTTCCCAACACATTATTTATTATAATGCTTTGTCAGGAGTAGCAGGTCAGTCTGATGAGAGTGTAATACGGGGAGTAACTCAGAAGAGGAGCATCTGTCTTATTTTGCGCAACGAATGTTTAGTGAGAACCAGGAAAGCATGAAGATTTCCTTACATAGTTCTTGTAATTTTAGCTTCTCAGATAAGTTATAGATGCACTCAGCACACAACATGAGCAACATATCTTTTTATAGAACGATGCTATGTTAGTTCTGTCATTAACTAAAATCCCTTTACTTTGCCTTGGCAACGCCAAAAGGGCCCCAAAACAAATGCCATTAAAGAGAGTGAAACTTGCACTCTTTTTTGAAGCCTTTTCTATTGCCAGAGTGATACAAAGTAGCAATACAATAAATATTCCAGTACTTAGGTCTCAACCCTACCTTGCAGCTTCATAGCTCCTCCTGCAAAAATATATGCACTTTAAAAAGCCAACCCTTTAACTTCATTTAACAATAAAGAAAATAGAGCATTATGAATGGTGCTTCTCAGATGCAGATTATTACCTTTATTGTAAGCTGACGGACAGTGTAGTTTTTGCATTCTTGCACACTGTTAACAAGGACTTCAACCTTCCCATAGATTCCTCTTTTTTCTGGCCAATAAAGCACACATTTCTGGAAAGCAAACATCAGTGTCATCAACAAACTGGATCCTGGAGCCATATTAGTATCTAATTTTTACATGGAATGTATTTTTCTGCAAAATTCAGATGAATTCAAGTGAAATGTTTTTCATGTCAGAAGTATTGCTAAATAAGATTTTGCAGAGTTCTTACTGAATGACTTAGGCCTGTTTTTCAGGATCTGAGTTTTACAATATAGATGTCTTCCACAGAATTATTTTCCACATTCAAAATTAAAGGGGTTTTTTTCCTAGAAAATTCTAAAATTAAACCTTTGAGGTTTGGTGTTCCTTCTGAGCAAGAGATTCAGAATTTGTCCTCTGGTCACAAGACTTTTTATCCTATTTACTCTCCTGGGCCCTGATACAAGAAAGCATGTAAATGTGTCATTAGATCTTACTGAACTCAATTGGACTTAATGTGCATGTTAAAGTATTTTGAAGAACCCGAGTTGTTTTACTATATAACTTTCTGGAAATTAATGTTAAAATATTCATCAGTCTTGCTAGAGCTACACAAAATTGTATGCAGAATTCTCAATGAATCAGCAGTGTTAAACTATTTCAGCAATTTATCTGACAAGCATCTACTAAAAAGGAGATGAAGAAATAGTATTTACAAGGCAAACCATTTTATTTTTCCCCTGCAATAGTTGGCTTATCTTCAAGTCTTCAGTATTCACTTCAACTACAGTATCTCTATAGGCTATAGAAAACAAATATCTGTTGTATAAACACTTCTCTAGAAATGGGTACTTATTCCCTTAAGAATGTAAGGTGTTCGAAAGCCACATTTTCTGAAATAATGCTGGCCAGTCCAACCCATTCATTTAATAAAAAGACACCCCAACATTTAAAGGAAACCTTCTGTTTTAATATCCAATGCACAGGTACAAAACCCCAACCAACCAAATAAAACGAACAGAAAACCCCAAAAACCCAAGAGAACAGTTCTACGATAATAGTAATCTCAGAAAGAGCTTGTTTGTATTTCTTCACAAACTCTTGCTGAAGCAACTGGTACACATGTAGATAGACAGTCACCTACATTATGCAGCAAAATGAAACAATCCCTTTAATACAATTAATTGCCATAAAGCATAACTTCCAGTAAATACTGCTAAAAATGATCCAGAACAACAATCAGTGAAATGCAAGGCTTTACCACCAGGTGTGATATTTAAGTTGCTACTCGATAACCCAATGGTGGATTGAACTGAATCACCTCAGTTGTATAAATACTTTTCTAAAAATAGATGCTCATTACCTTAATAGTGTAAGGTGTGTGAAAGCCACATTTCCTGAAATAATGCTGGCCATTCTGACTGGTTTCGTTCAAATCCTGTCTTTTGTAGAACTACTCGAACATCCTAAATTTGCTGTCTCCCCGAACAGATCAAGAATGGCAATAAAATACAGAAATTTGTATGAAAAAGAGTGTTCAGAAGTTCCACAGTCTACCCATGTGACACATATAGTTACTATCATCTGCCAGATCTGCAGTTCATGCTCCTCCCTGGGAGCGTAGTTTTCAGTGCTAATATGGGAAAAAGAAAAGTCTAAATACATCATTGTGCCCTGACAATCAACAATAGCTGAGTAAACTCCTGAGACTTCTTGATAAATGAGAGCATGCAATGCTCACTACAAAGCCTTCAGGCGCTCCAGAAGAGTGTTTTTCTTGACTCTTTCCCAGAACTGGAATTGGCAACTTGTGCTGGGTGGACAATGGAATGTGGCTGTTCATTAAAATAACTTTCATTTAACAGTCCATCTACATATAGTGAGATACAATGGATTATTTTTAACACTGTTGCTGAGCATCTTTTAAAAATATTGTTTGTTAACTGCTTTAAAAATAGCCTTGAAAGTACAGGTGGGATAAGCTGATGCAAGCACTTCTAAGGAGTGGGGAATTAACATGTTTTTGAAAGTTAACTGAAAAAAGGGAAAAATACAGAGGTAGGAGGGATAAAGTTATCAGATATACAGAGAGTAATATATGAAATCTCAGGACCATAAAAAAAAAGTAATCTGCCTCAAGCTGTTACTTGGACATAAAAGAAAATTCTACTTGTCTCTAGTAGGTACATTTTAAACCTGTTTAAAAGCCAGATACAGTGGATGAGGAGTCTGGTGTCCAGCCTCATGTGTGTAAGCAGTAAAAACTCATTGCACACAGTATTTATCAGAAACAACCAAACACGTCCCACCCCCCCCAAACTAAACATTCCCTGACAAACAGGAAGTTTAGGAATTTTATACAAGAAACAGCCTCTCACATGACTTTTAATTGATTTCAGCCTTTGTCCTTCCCACCGCAACAGGGCTGCAGGCTTAGGCTTCCGTCCATTCCTTCTCCTGTCTCCTGCCACGCCCTATCCCATGCCCACTGGGTGCCAAGCTTCATAGGACTGCCGCTGAAGTGGATCTCCATAACTGAGTGGGTTTTGGCCCTGCCCCAGTCTGGCACTGGCACCTGCGATTTATCACAGTCAATGTTTTTAACTTGCCAAAACTGCGCCTACTGCAGCCCGGTCCCCAGTTCTGCTGAATGGAGGAGGCTGTCCCAGGTGACGTGGTATTTATCGGCTTTACATTCTCTGGATTTGGACCCTGAACAAAATTAGTTTAACAGTTCTCAAATATTTGTGCAATTGCTTTACTACAACTCTGCTTCTAGGGTATTTCTCCACATAGCTATGCCTACAAATTTACACATTAAAGGTTCCGATAACACAACAGTAAAGAATAATAACAGCAAAGCTTCAATTCCAGAATCCTCTTTTACTCCTGCCTTTTATTTACTGTCACTATTAACCCAAGCATGAGAGGTATACTTTAAGAGGGCTTGCAGGATTTGCTTTCATATACTGAAATCCTCAAAGTTAGCACCAAATCTTCCTAAGTTCTTCCAAAACCTATCTATAGTACCAATACTCAACTTAACTAATAAGTGATCTTCAAAGAGGCTTATGTGAAGTCTGTAAAAGGCAGGATTTCCAAATTCCAAAATCTACTTGGCTGTGCATATATAAGGGTGCCTATAGACCAACCAAGGGAAAAAATGTTACATGAAATACGACATGAGCTTTAAACAGTGAGTTAGCAAGATTGTCCTAGATAATTACTGACAAGAAGATTTGCATTATCTGAGTAATCTGATGCATCAGGCAGTATTAGTTCTCTCTTCTGGCAGAATGCTGCGCAAGATTCTTTACTTATGCTTCCCAAAATATGTTTCCTATTGAACAGGTAATGTTGGTAGTAAGTTTTGAAGGCAGAATAAATGCATATTATTGATGTAGTACATAGCACAATGACAAAAATCAGCTGATACAGCAGAAGTCTATAAACTTCTCTATGAAATTATATATGTCTATATCATTCTTACAGCCCACATATTTATCTAAATTCCACTACTCAGTTGCTCTGACTAAACTCAGTAATATATGAAGATTATATGTGGCTAGTGTGTAAAGCTTTGGAGGATTGTGTCCTAGAATATAAGTACAGAATTAGAATGGTCACCTTCAGTTAGTGATTTATCTCATTCTCTCAAAGTGGGATGGATCACCATTTGGAGGTGACTAATGCTCTTCAGCGACCACGAAGGGTACCTAGATCACTAGATGAGATGTGTTTTTCCTCATATTAACTCTAAAATCATGGCCTAGATTTCCAAGTTTCTCACCAGTTATTCAGGCAGAAGCTCCTTTGCTGTGGACTCTCCTTGCACAGGTAGATTTTCAATTTTTTCAGACATTGTGTAGTTTTGAGGACAGGTTTTACAAATTCTGCATGTTTTCTTTGGACAGCTGAAATAAATATTGTGCTCAGAACTCTGCACTCATATCTTCACCCATCTGGCAAAAACTCACACTTACCACAGCAACTCTTAACCATTTTTTCATCTGATAAATGGAAGTAACTCTATAGAAACCTTTATTCATTGTCATTTCATACAATTCCCATCACTAATGCAAATTTGTTACATCCAATATCTTGAACTAGGACACTAATGCCCCAAATAATTATTCTTATGCAAAATAAATTAATTTATTGCTGAGATTAAGGTTTTTCATGTGTCTCTCATTTGAGAGCTCCTACATTATACATTACTTCATATGTTACAGTATATTATAGCTCAAATGGAGGCTGACTGGTGTTATACCAACGGAGGAATATGGCCTACACACGAGAGTCAGGTATGGAGGTTTATTTGTTCAGGGGTGAATGTGGATGAGTGAATAAATATGCTTTCAGATATGAAGGTATTTGTATGTCTGTATATTGCAGATTTACCTCCCTGAAAATGATGGAAATAAAGCAGACCCCGGAGAGGAAAAAATACCAAGTGCCATTATGCTAAATAAGATCTGCTTTTGCCTTCTCTATAGAGAGCAAATATTTTAACAGTGAAGATAATATGTTGAGCATGGCCAATAAGAGTTTGCTTTCTTTCCAATAGCAAGCAAAGTTTCAGGAGGAACCTGCTGACGGTGGGAGAGCTCCTAAGGTTTCTCGACAGGACAGCTTGCACAAACACAGCCTCTCTATATAGCCTGGGAACGACTTGAGATTCCTCACCCTTTCTATTTGGAGGAAATTACCATTGCCAGGCACAACAATGCCGATAAACACCAGTGCCTAGAGCCTGCGTAACTCAGGTAAACACAGAGCTTCCTGACACAGTGAAAACCACTGGGCACTTCTTTCAAGTCATTCTTTTTACACAGTGTCAGATGTGAGTGTTTAAACAGTCAGCATTTCCTCAGTGAAATACTTACTCTTTTGGTTGATTAGCCTGGTCGATTGCTATGCTTTCATGATTAATCCTAAATGTGAGCTTCTGAACACCTCTTTGAACAGTGTAGTGCAAAATCGCATCCGGTTTGGGAATATGTCTTGGGATATTTTACAGGATCAACCTACTTTTCACATACAGTTTCTTAAAAACCCCTGGATTTTAAGTAGATGTTAGAAGTCCAAACTCATGCTGAGAAAGAGTGAAGCAGCAGTCAAGGGCAGAAGAAAGAAGAGTGTATCTACTGAGTGCACATTTAAATGGAGCAATGAGTTTGAGCCCTGGGAATGTACTCGGACTCTTGGTCCCTGGATCGCTCAGACTAGAAACTTTGCCTGAATAAACTCTGTTGCTCTACCATCATTCATCTGAGTTTGAATAGCAGGGGTGTGAGTGTAGCAGGAGTGTACAGCCCTGGTGCTTACATGGCAACGTACTGAGACTTGATTGAGGCACCTACCTGTAGCTGGGAATCGTTACTAAGTTTGGACTAAAGAAAAAAGTCCATCTCCTTTATTTCTGATTCTATCTTGTCCACAAGGCCTGTAAACCACTTCTTTAACTTCTTTAATTCAGTCTTCCAGAACAGGTTTTGTATTGCCCTTCTGCAGGGGAGACTGATTTTTGTTCCTAATGTTTGGTAGTCAGAAATATGGATTCTGGCACTATCAAAGAAAGCCTGGCTAAAATTTACATGATTATTAAATAAAGCTATTGAAGATATAGTTTGGAATCGATGCAAAAGTCACAGAATGTGTAACAGGCAGTTAGTTGGCCATTAGCCACTAAAATACAATTGTCAAGTCTAATTGACACTAAGGTAAAGAGTATTATTTCCATTCTGTCTTAAGTTCCTCTGTGGTGTTGACAACTGGGAGCCCAAGCTGTATTTCTGGGATGGTCCAGAAGATTTGTAACATTGGGAATGGATTAAATTCCTGATGTTACAGCAAAGTGCAAACTTCAGCCATGTCAGGAAACTGCTAATCATAACATTAACCATCTAGTCTTTATATACCAGAAAGTAAAAAGAAGTACAGAGGTGACCAACAGATAAATGAGGTGCTTCTTAAAAAGTTATGAACCCAACAGCACAGATCTAGACAATGGAATTCCTTTTTGTCTTTTTTTTAATACATCATGGCTTATGATGGCTATGCAATTGCACTTGGTGTATTTGTCTACCCTCTCATAATTTTTCACATATCCTATTAACAGTTCATTTAAGAACCAGTTATCTGCTATCTTCCTTCCATATCTTCTGAAGTCCCTTCTACAGTATGCAGCCATAGGAATAATTTCTCAGTTTGGCTAGTTGTCATACCTCATTCTTTTCTTTCAGCTTTGTGATCATAACAATGACAGGGCTGTCTTCTTGCCAAACCATCTGCCAGAAATCATTCACGGTATTAATCATGGGTCCCTGAGTTGCAATGAAAGCCTTCTCTTTACCTCCATATCCCTGGTTTAGAAACAGACACAAAAGCATTTACTTTAAATTCATGTGATCAATCAATATTGCAGGTGAATAAAAGAGCAGAAAGAGCAGAAAAATTAAACTGAAATTAAAAAAAAAAAAATTTGAACTGAAAGAAGTTATGACTAATAGTAGAGCAGATCAGAAATTTTTCAGTAGAACAGTTTTTTCTCTGGAAACTACTGATTTGATGAATTTAAACGGTCCTAAGAATACAATTCCTCTCAAATTTCCCTGCTTACTTGGCTTCTTTTAGCTAACTCCATTCTTCAAGTTATTGGGACTTTCTTCATCCAGTGGTACTTTAATCTATAATTTAAATTGCGGCAGCATTTACAAGATAGCTTATAGTCAACAAGCCACAGGAGAGAAAATAAGAACTACAAAACCAGTGTCTACAAAGATTAATGACAGGAAAAAATTTTAAAATACGTGATTTCTTGTGGAGTCAAAGACTCTGCTATACATGTTTTCTAAGGGAGAAGTGCCTTTATGAGGCTTTATAGGAGGGACAACACATATAGGGAGTATAGGGAGTCCCGAAACACACAAGTGTGTAGGAGGTCAAAGAAAGGTCAGGCAAACAGTGGGGAAGCAGAAGAGAGGGAAAGACAAGAAGAAATGGGAAAAACAAGACACTGCATTCTTATTTTTTGGGTGAAAAGGAGAAGTTACGGGTTTGTGCAGTGACAGGGTGCCCAATAGTAATGCACGTGAGAGCCTGGCCATGTCTGAAGGGAATGAGTGAATGGAGAACAGCTGGAGATGGTGTGGGAGCCTCTGGCCTTGGGTCTTCCTTTTGGGTGCCTTTCTCCCTGACAGCTGTTACTCATTGCATGAACCAGTGGGATAATCCTCAGCTGGCAGAAACTGTCCTCCTTCACTCACCAATCTGCCTGAACATACTTTGTCCAAGACAGGTCTGTCAGGATCCCAGCAAGCCCAATGATTTTGTACACATGGATGTGAAATTTCATTTCATTGTTGGGTTGCATTTTTTCTACAGTTGCTGACAGTTCAACCAGTGTTAGCAGCAGGAGGAATCACCATATGTGGGCCTGAAGGGTGGTGGCATAAGGAAAAGGGAGACCTCAGAGGACTCAACATACGGTCTGACTCATGGGAGAGTTGCTCTCCAAATACAACCACTCTGCTTAGTTACATGGTGATGTCTTCATAAGAAATGCTGAAAGTACAGGTTGCGAAGTGAGGCAGGTTAAGGGGCATGGTGCTGTGTACATACATATTAATGTACTGTTAACTAAAGAAGCAACATCATTGTAGATGGGGCCAAATTGCCATTGCACTATTATCTTTATTCCAGCTGAGGGTCTGGATAGCAACTAAAGAAAACATTAAATTTTGCTGGTAGAGGACTTCACTCCTAAAATATGACTGAAGTAGTTTCTTTGTGGTCTATTTAGCATATACTCTGTCATGAGTTCAAGAACGCTTCTGTGTGTGGGTGTGTGTGTCAGTGATCAAGGACTATAACATATCTGACACTTAGAAATAATGCTTTCCAACAGGGTTATGCTGGTGAAGTCATTGTGTCATGTGACCAGTATAGGGAGCAAAATGTGAATGACTGTGTTGTGGGCACATGTGTATATTTAACATATCTGTCTATGTTCCTTTTGCCAAACCCTTTACAGCATTTATTTAATTACTTAACTGTTGATTTCAGGACTATCAATTGGTATATTGAAAATACTGGTATTTGTCACTGTTAAAAGGTAACCCTCTTTTCTTTACTATAAGGCAGTAGGTCAGTATGAAACAGTAAATACCAAAGTAAACAAACAGTAATGCGTGTGTTTCTTAATGTTTTTTATAAACTATTTGATAATTTTTTTTTTGTTACAACCATTTTTGTACATTCATGGCTATGTGATCTTTGTTACAAATGGCTCATGAAACTATTTCTATCACACATATGTAGACAGAAAGATTTGGAATTCTCAATGAAGATGGGTAAGAATGAAATAAGTGGCATCTTGGCAAAGCCAGCTATTCACATGGCAAATAAAATATTTTCTCAAAAGTACATGAAGAGTGTACATTTACTTACCCTAATGTAGTTAGCATTTATGTAGGTACTCAAGGAGTCAGATGGATTTTTTGGTTTCAAATACACTCTGCTTAGAGGATCTAAGAGCACAAGGAAGATGGAAATTAATAAGAAAACCCATAGTTAGAAGATTTCTAAAGAGAATCAAAGACTTTCTGAAGGAAAAAACCTACTGTTATTTGGGGTTGTCAAGCAGTAAAGAATTACGCACCAAATTCTTCCCTCTGCAGGATCAGCACATGGAACCAAGGCACCCCTGTACTGCACAAGGCTGGGCTGTGCAGAACCATCTCAGCAAGCTGTGGGCACTGAAGCAACACTGTCAGGCCCAGGCAATGCTCAACAAGGTCGAGCCTGCCCATGCTGCCTATCGAGCTGATCTGCCTAGACTGCCTCTGAAACCTGTGTCACACCATTGTACAATGGTTCATAATTACACCAAGCCCTTTGACCTTGACTTTGGTACTTCTGCCTGAAGCTGTAGTGTTCAGTGACTACACTGGACAGTTGGATTTAAATTAAGAAAAGAGTCCTCTGCCTGGAATGAAATCAAGTATGTGTGTTTTATACCAATTTAAGTTCACTGTAAGGGGCTGGACTAGGTAATCCATATTCTTCCCTTCAGTCCTGTGTCCTCATCTGACACAATTTGTGACCATTCATGTGTACTGGACTGGAGACACAATGCCAAAACACAAGAACATTTTCCTTCACGCTCTCCTTCAGTCTTGGATGCTCTAGAATGGAGTAGGGGCCAGTTCTATTGAGTAAAGAGCTGGGGGTTATTAAATCCCTCCTGGAAAGCAAGGTTTTGCTTGTTCATTTGTGATGATGTGACACTCTCCCCCCCTTCCCCCATGTAATACCATTTTGGAATTAAAGCCAGTATATTCTCAAATATACAATATATCAGAAAGGGTGAAGCAGACAGGGAACGAGATGCCCATGTGGGGCTGTCTAGGGACACACTTTGACTTTCTTCACTTTTTTTCTGAAAAAATATTCTACCATTAACAAAATCATATAGAAATATTTATATGCTGAAAAAAGTCTTTTCTTCTGGCAATTGGCTTAAATACTTAGTTATAATCAGCAGGGTTTTTTGACAGTATGCAGACACCTATTAGTTTGGAACTAGTCTCTGGGTAGCTCCTTTGCTGAGTGCAATCTAGGCAATGTGTTTAAAGATACATATATGGGCACTGAGCTGGAAAGAGGTAAGTAAACACCATTTAGTGTGTGGCCCTGGTGTTTACATAAGAAATACATAACTGATATACATACATCTGCTGTAGCAAAACCTAGTATTTTCAGCGTTGCTTTTGGATTTCTTTTGTGACTTTTCATCCTGTTCTTAAGAACATGATAAAACCATGGCAAACCAAAGGAAGAGGAGGGATGATCCCAAACATGCTTTATGTCCTTTTCCCACTGGAGGTCACAGGAGCACCTTGAACAGGAGTGGAGCCTTTGTAGAACCCAGGATGATGTTTTGAAAGCATGTTTCTTAAAATATGCAAATGACTGCATGACTTCAAAGTCTGCATATGGAAGTCTTGTCTTCTGTTGTTAATAGCACTACATGAACCCTAATTAACTTGTGTTAAAATCTCTTTGTACTAGCTTTCCTAACTTTTTTCACTTAGAGCTTTTTTTCCCTTAACAATATGAGGACAGGAAACCTCTCATTCCTTTTCAGCACTGAGTGGTTATTAGCCATTTCCACAAATGCCTCAGGCTACGTGGCCTTGAAAAAACACCCGCTTCCTCTAGCTCACACAATGGCTCTGATTCTGGTGTCGCTTGACCCCTACCTTAAAAAACCTCTTCCAAGCAGACTCAAAATCCAGTTTAATTACCATGTCTTGAGATAAATCCCTCTGTTACTAGGGAGCAGCTAAGTCAGTTTCACAATTTCTGAGACCTCCTTCCAACTCCAATCAATGAAACAAACACTGCTTCCGAACAGGAATCTTTTATAAATTAACAGTCATGATCAGTTATGAAATAGGCAAGTGCTGTAAACTGAGCTCTGAGATGAGGAAAACCTGAGCAATGCTAAAGATCCAGAGCCACTAGGCAATCATCAGACACAAATGGAAGTCATTAGCTTCCTCCTGAATGACAAATACCTTGGAAATAATAATCTTATCCTCAAGAATGGCAAAGTCTTAGAGTCTAAAGCTACAGCAGAAAGACAGATGCTGACTGCAAGATTGAATTCATCAATGTCTGTAAAGCATCTGAAAATGCACCGGAGCTGCTAACCACTTATAATTACTAATAAAATTTGTCTTCTATGGTTTTAACTGAGGCAAAATTACTGCTGGTTTTCTTCCATGTATCTAGAAGTCTGGAATAGTTCTCTCAGTAGAATAGAAGATGCTTCTTCTAACTCCGTCTTTAACAAATTAATGTTATCCTGAATTTATCATGTTGGAGGAATAGGAGGGTGTTAAAGGGACTGTAACTTGCCTCCGTGAGACTGCCTGGTGCAGGGAACAACCAGGCTTATACAGCGGCAGTGCTGGACAACCTCCCACCATGCCATGGATACTGGAGGATCATTCACTCCATGAACTCCACTGGTGCTTTCATTAGGGAGCAGAACTGGAGCAAATATGACTGTTTGTAGTCAGGACTGGGGAGTGCGAGGGAGCTCAAAAATTTCAGCATCAAGAGAATGGTTTTCCAGCATCTGTTTATATGCTTTCATAATAAAGTGTTTTGTTCATATGATTTAACTTTCCTCTTTAGTGGAATGTCAGAACCAGTTTTAGCACAAGCACTTCATGCAACAGATTGTGGACTTCTGGGTCTGACCCCTTAAGTGCTTTCTATCTTCATGTTAGTGCAAATCTGCTGTTCTGCCCAGGGTGTTTTGATGCAAACTTCTGACTTGAGGTTAGTCTTCAGAGGGAGATAGGGAATGGTAAACTAATGGATGTGTTGCACATACAAAGATACCCACAGAATAGTGTTAAACAACTTGCTCCTTTGTAAGCAAAAGTCCACGCATACTCCGAAATACCACAGGAATTCTGCTTCTGTTTTGAGATGGAAAAATGAGACAGGAAGCAGGAAAGATGGAGGGCTGAAGAAGTAGTGGGAGATATAGGAGAAGACAGTAGGAAGCTGAGGTCCTGCTGCAGGGACTTGTAGTGCGGGCTGCAGGAGACAAGCAGGCAAAGGTGAAGATGTAGAGTAAGAGGATGAGGAATGAGCAGCAGGGCTGCTGCTCTGCCACAAGGATGTGGCTGTGGTGAGAGACTGGGAAATCTGCGTGCAGGATTGGGAACCTGCTCAGAGGGTGTGAGAAACACTGTAGACTGGTGGCAGAGGGGATGCAGCTAAAGATACAGAGCAGGGTTTAACAGGAGCTATGGGTGGGGCCACAGTCCAGAGGAAGGATGGAGAAACACTGATCTTAAGGAACCTGCTTAGCCACTTGCCTCTGATCCCCCATTGGCCCCTCAGTAGTTGAATTAGAATACTATTGTAATGCAAATAACACTTAGACAACGTAAAGCGGCAGCCTAGTGTTTGCATAAGAGTGTTGGCTACGTTATACTGCAACTGAAACATCTTTCATAGAAATGTAACATCTCCTGTACTTTGTAGTTTTCCATATAGAATAATTTTCAATAGGCATTAGTTGTGTTTCACGAGTGTGTCTGGCCGGGTAGTATCTGGTCACATAAACCTGCCCTCATGCACCCTGTCACAGAATTATCTCTTAGAAAATGAGAATATCTACCACAGCATAGAGGGTGGAGCTGGCAGGACTGGGCATTTTTAGGACATAATCCATCAGCTCAAACGTCACTTGTCATCACAGGTGCCCCGATTCAGGAGACACACCCAGTGCTGGGAATGGAAAAGCTGATGCGGGTGTACAAAGCAGTGGGTTGATATCATCTGAGCAGGAAACCAGGAAAGCTGTTCTATTTAATCACTCAAATAATTTCCAAACTCTCTCAGACTGGGTGTGGGGTGTGCGAATACTTACTATGAGCATGTGCCTCAATCCTCAAAATACCTTCTTTGAAAAAGCCTGGTGCTAACACTCAACAGACCTTGTGATTTCTGTCAAGGACGGTTACAAAGTGCCTGTCAGTGGGTAGCTGTGGTGCACACCAGCAGTGTGCTTGGATTGAAAATGTGCTGTGGAGCTAGCAGCACATCCCGGCTAACTGGAGGTGAAGACACAAAGGCACACTGGTTCTCAAAGCTCATCAGCATCAAGTACAGCCCAGCTGTTGTGTCCCAATTCAAAACACATGCTACAGTGAAACAGGACTCATCACATTTGCAAGGCGTTGCTGGAGGCAAACCTGATGGTGGCTGCGGCAGCTTGGATAGGAGATGCCATGGGAAGGGAGAACTCCTTCCAAAAATCTGCCAGTCAGACAGAGTGGGGCTGGTGATATCTTGTCTCCACTGCAGCTGATGGCAAAAGTCCCACTGTCGTCAAAGGGGTCAGGATTTCACCCTCCGTGTGCATCCTGTTGACACTGCGCCAGACTCTAAGGGACGCTGAATTGTCTGAGTGTTTGGTACCTAACTTGCATTCAGTTACCTTCTGTCTTTAATTCCCTTCAACATTTCTCGACTGTACTCGGATGCACAGAGCTATTGGTTGCAAGAGATGAACTAACCCTGGACACAAGGAAAATTCTACTGGAGGTGGAAGAGAAGCAAGGACTCCACAAAAGCTTCCTTCCCAGCTACATATCACATTTCTGAGATTAATCTAGAGGCTGAAGGCCATCAGTTTTCATTAGTCTGACTGCAAGGCTTTGGTGTGATGTGAGCAAATTATAATGCTTTCAGATTTGGTGAGAGAAATCTCATAATTTAAGATGTGTGAATTTGAATGACTAACATCTAACATACGCCCACAAGGATATTCTAAAGATGTTTAGAAAACAAATTTCTAGTTGATAGGATACGCTGTCATTTTAAAAGTATTCTTCATTCCAAACCTAAGCAAAGGATTTACATTTTTTTGTGGGAATGTTCTGTAATATTTTGAATCACTGAACTTTTTCACATTGGTGTTGTCAAAAATTATAAAAACTCAACTTCTGCAACCTATTTTGAAACAGAACACAAAACAAAATGTTTAATAAAAGAGAAATGGAATATCTCATTATCTACCAACAAATGTTATGAAAACAGCTGCATTTCAGAGAGACATGTATTTTGAAGGAAAACTATTCCACTGAAAAGTTTTCAATCACCTCCGATTATAACAAAGCAATTGTATAGTAATTTGGGCCAATGAAAATACGGAAGCAGTATAGCAAGGCAGTAACAAGTTTAGAGCAATGAAGAGGCAGCACTGTGTCAGGAATGTAAACAGATTTCCGCAAAGGCAGTTTAGCGCATGGAGAAGAAAAAAAGCAATCAGCAGAGGACCTTTAAAGATGGAAGCCCACTACAAGACAAGATAGGTTGCACTTGCTTTTTGTAGTCTGGGTTTCTTTAGTCCCAAGTTATCTTGACCCAATCAGAGAGAAACCAGTGACTGCAAGATGGTTTGGGCTGTGATGAGGAGCTACTGCAAGGCATGGCAGACCTCACTCTCCCCATCTGCCTGAGCTGCCTTTCAGAGAAAATCGGCATGAGCGCAGGCTGCCCTTCAGTATGTGGTTGGGATGCTGCTAACCCATGTACCTGCTAAGGCATCCAGTGAGAGTTCTGCATTTGCCAGTCCTACACCACTGGGCTTCTGTTATCTTTCTACATGGATCACAAATACAAGTATGTATTCAATGTATGTATGTATACATCAAGCAAATATAAAGATAGCTAGATTTTCACAGCAATATGTTCTCAAAGGAGGACTAAATGTCATAGTAGGAAACCACTGGCTAACTCACTTACTTGGCAAAATTGTTTTATAGCGGTTTTTAGTTCCATGACTCGGGATGTCAATTTCTTTGGGATCCACAAAATTCATTGGTATTTCCTATAAAAAATAAATTAAATCAGACTGATGTTTCCAAAGGAGACATGCAGGAAATTATCACCAGAAGGCCATCTGCTGTTACACAACTGTCTTTTAACATCAAAGTTATTAAGAAAAAAGTGGTTCCCACCTCAAGCCTGTCAACACCCTTCCTTTAGTAAACACAGGGACTTGCATATTGAAGGGGTGACTTCCAAGGAACACTCCTGATGAATTATTAAAAAAAAAGTTTTATGGGATTAAGACCAAGGCTAAAATGCACTATAGTTCCAGAAAAGTGGAGTTCAAAAGTACAGTACTGTGGCAAAAAAGAGCAATACTTTACATAATTGAGGGAGGAACTTCAAAATTAAATATTAATATATGGCAAACTTTTTAAAAATTTTGTGCTAAGCCCTTAACAATGAAATTCAAAGACCTCACTTGCCTTTTATTTAAACTACTAGAATGCCTTAGTCTTTTGCACTCAGTGACTCAAAAGTAATAAAAATCTGAAGCTATTTCTTTTCCTTCTCATTTTGATCTTTTAGTGACTGATTCACATTGCAGACGTGTGTAACTAATGTGACAGTTTCCTTTAAGTTTCAAACATATACAAATAATAAACTCCTCATAAACTTAAAAATACTGTTTTTCAAATTGTTTGTCAGCATGAAAAGTAAAAATCCACCAGTTTTGCATTGAACAAAATGCTTAACTTGGTTTAAGGGAGGGTAAGGATAATTCTGATTTCAAGGTCCTGAAATAATGTTTTTACAGTTGAATAAAACCAACCCTTTTTAAATGGCAGGATGAAACATGTAGGGTTGTTTGTTTTTTTCATGATTGTGGGGGATGTTTTACCAACTAAAATAATCTGGCAAAATCACATCAGTTTACTCAAATCTTCATTTTTATGCTGCTTTTTGTTTTGGCCACCATTATTTAAATTATCTTAGAGTAAGCTGAAATTGGTCTTCAGTAAATTAATACTTCTATTTAAAAGAACAGTCATAACTAGAGACTTGGAAATTTCATGCTAGCCTGGGACATTTGGCCTAAGAGACAGTGGCATATTAAGTAATTGTCTCTTAGAGACACGTAGGAACATGAGGAGGATCTGTTGGCTTGCATCACTGGAAAATTTACTTAAGGATTTTCCTCCAAAATGAGTTGGTTTCTACTCTAGAGGTGCAGTACTTCTGTCCAGTACTTTGGCACAGAAGAAATGCATGGTCGCTGTCCTTCAGACCCACGTTCTGGTCCTGCCCAGCATGACTGACCTCTACAGTGTTTTTTTTAAGGAACAGGGATGAGGCCTCTAACAGCTTGTCAAGTATCCACCCAATAGCAGATATTTACATGGATTCACCAAGCAGGGGAAGCTACCTTCTCACTTTACTGCTTGAAGAGATGGCAAAGTTAAGTAAAATTTAGATGGTTCATAATGAAATGCTGTGATTTGTTTCCACTTCCCAACTTGGCTTCTAAACATCTTACTATGTGAGGCTGCATTTGTGTTGATTTTTATTTTTCTACCTTCTCTGCCTTATGCCCATGCATTTCATGGACCTTCTTTATTCTTCCCCTCTCCCTCACTCAGTTTCTTCCTTAATCTCTTCTTGGTCTTCAGCTGGCTCCTCAAAATAATGACTTGCTGTGTCAGGCCAGCCAAAGTGTTGCTGCTAAGATACACCTTCCTTGCAGGTACTTCACCCAATCCTTTTCCAGATCACTCTACTGCCATCCATATGATGCCTGTCCTAAGCTCAGTATCTTCTCACTTCTAAGACTTCATTCTTGCATAAACTTCATCCCCACTACCTCGGGTCAAACTACTTCACCTCTGTCCTGAGTCTCATGCTGCTTCCTCATCCACAAAACTACAAAATGAGCTCCCACACCCTCCTCATATTCACCTCCGACTTCTACCACTTCCCAATGGTGACCTCTGTGAGATTCTTACCCTTGGCCCCTGGGCTCCAAATTGTTCCAACCAGCTGACCTAGAGCTTCCCTAGGTCAGTTCTGGCTTAGTACAAACACCACCAGTACATGGCCTCTGAAATGTTTCCATGCTAAACTATGCACCAAGTGAGAGAGAGCAAGACACTAAGCCTGTGCTTAATGTGATCTATGTCTGTCACCTACAGAGACTGGAAAAAGAAGTGTGAGGAAGAGTCCTCTGCCTGCCCAAGTAATGGCGGTTGGTGAGGGTCTTCCAGCTGGCTGTCTCCCTCACTGTGCCTGCTGAAATTTTTAAATAGTTCATCATTTGGTGAGTTACTGACAGATGCAAAAATGCCACCAAGTTGAAAACAGAAACACATTTCTCTGGGCCAACTGGGACCATGAATAACATTAATCACTTACATCCTGTAAACACTTTCTAATCAGTGGTCTCCTCCCAGTAGTAAGTACTTGTGAGTCCAAGGGCACAGACAGAAATCTGACAATACACCGTGGATCACAGCCACAGGAAAGTCACTTATTCTGAAACTGGCTGTGAGAAAAAAGAGATTATTCCAGAAAAAAAGAGATCAGGATAATATGGGGATAATATTCCTGCTAACAGGGGAGGAAATAAGCCCAGAAGACTGCAAATAGCAGGAACGTGTGCAAATTAGCATACAAACTCTGTAGCTGTATAGGCAATATATATATAATTGTTCTATTAAACATATATATTTAATGAAATAATTGCAAATAATGTATAAACTGCACACATTCATGTGCTCAGTTACTTGCATGCAATTATAGATGCATATGCATGTTGTTTATGGGCTGGTTTCCCTCTCTGAGTGATACCTTCTAATGACAGCTATTCTGGTTCACATTAGGTTTTAAATGCTGTTCACACACTTGAAGAGGTATGATTTGGATCTCTGATGGCATTCAAGAAAATGTGGCAAAATTTAGGAAAATTCAGGCAGGTAGTCATTATACCCATCCCTCTATGTTTATGAGGATCTAATTTTATAGATTTAATGATCTGGCACTTTCCCATGCAGGAACTGTATTTCTTGACATTCAAGTGTTTTGGGAATAATGAATTTTATCTTCTGTCACTAACTTCAGATATTCTGTCCTGTGAAGAGTAGCAACTCAGGCTACTAAAGAAAACATATATGCTGGGCAAATTATGTTTCTTCCTCCTTCCAAATCAGATATATTCTCCCAACCAAATACACCCAACCTTTTTGTAGCATTATTAAAAAAAAATCTTAATAAATATTATGGAAAGATATTTTTATGGTAATTTAAAACTTTTTATAGTAACAATAAGTAATGCCCCTTTAATTGTTCATGAAAAAAAAATTGAAGAACTAAAAATAACCTGAAACCGCTCATCTTTTAATTTTCCACTGCAAATTTTAAACATTTCTCCACTTTTTCCACATTTGGAAGTTTTTCATGAGAACTAATAATTCTAGTCTTCAGAAGACAGACTTACTGCATTTCTTTAGCTAGATAAAATGAGCTGTGTGAGCACAACGGGTGAGGGTTATACACTGCGTTCTTTGCATGCCTCAAGTTCCTACTTGTGCTATTATCTGTATGAAGGAACATAGTAAACAGATACTGTTCGACAGCTTCATCTTAAACCACATTTTAAAAAATGGTTTAAAAACAGAATAGACAAGTCATGACTTTTTCAATAAAATTCTGTGGAAACACTGAATGGCCAAAGCCATGTTGTGCCCCCCTGAGGGACAAATAAAATGTAACTCTGTCTCCCCAAAGATGTGCACAACTGCTGTGTGAGACGATTTGGGTAAACAGGATTCTATGAGGTGCCAATCTGTCTGTACAAACTGTCTCCTAACATGGGGGGTTTAAGCATGATGAAGTTATTTCTTCTGACTTTCCTGCCTAAGCAGCAGAATGGTGGAGAATTATGGCATAACTGGTGATAAAAGTATGTTGGATGATTGTAATTTTTTCTGTGTACACTGTCTGTCCACTTTTTGGTAGAAGAATTGAGGGATTTACTTTTCTTAAGCAAATGACTTTTACTATAAACCTTGGATTTTAAAGGTAAATAAAAGGGCTGCATCATAGGATGCAATTATTCATAATGAAAAGCTATTTTTAGAGTAAGATGGCATCCATCATCTATTGATTCACATGCACAAATTGGAAACAAAATGAAACCTAAGGGATCACGTGCTCTGGCATGTTTAATTTTAATTCCTTCCAGTTTCTCTGATTTAGATATCAGATTTCTTGATACACAGTTTCTCTGAATCAGTTCTGGAACCCTTCTGAAAACCTGTTACCTCTGGCCCTCTGATTCCTCAGCTGCTGAAGCACAACTGCTACATTACACCTCTCCAGTTAATACATCAGTAAGTGCATATATGGACTCCGTTAGGATTTCTGGATGACTACTACCTTACTTTTATTGATTTCATTGCTTTGTTATAGAATCCGTTCCACTAATGCTTCAATATCGGACAGAACCTCTAGTGATCTGCTTGAACCTATCCCTGCCACAGATGCAGGAAATTTCCTAAGTTCTTCTAGGGTCAGCGCAGATGTGAATAATGGAGTCACTTCTCACCTCTTGGTTCAACTTTCCCAAATCACTTTTCTACCATTCTGATCATCAATTGATTCTTGTACTCTTTGGTAAGCTTCGTGCTGTTGATCTGTTTAAAAATGAAGTTATGATTTTTTTAAATTCAAAACCTTTTTTGCCCTGCCTTACTCAGCTTTCACATTCAAGTGGCATCAGTTTATGCTCTTTTCAATTTCCCTTGTAAAAAGTTTTTTCTGATAGCTTCTTTCATCTGAGTGTTTTGCAAGACCAGACTTTTTCAGGTCTTCTTAAAGTAATGTGTTGTAATTTGTTTTCCCTGACTGAGTTTTTCTGCTCTTTTTTCCACCTGGCCACTTTCTTCATTTTAGGTTCTTACCCCTTTTACTAATAAATACACTTTTAAAACACTTCGGGGTTTTTTGTCTTGAGTATATTAGGCTGCTGTATGCCATGCTTGTTAAAGATATTTTGGACCTTGGGACAAAAGTGCCTTTTGGACAGGGACTGTGGGTGTCCCTATCTGCTCCAAAAAATAATTTACAGCGACTAAAAATTTAGTGCTCAAATTGCAAACATACATGGCGTTTACATGGGAATAAACAAAATCTCCAATTATTACCGTGTTTTCTTTCATCATAGCCTTTTTGATGTCTTTGAAACTGTCACAGTGTTACCATTCTGACTGTTTGCACTGTAGCTCTAACACTTAGCCCATCTATGAGGGGACTTCAAACCAAGAGGAATCTGTATTATCCATGGGTATATATGACTGACTTATCTGTCTTTAGTGCACAAACATAAAACACCACCTTGAAACTATCTAATCTGCCCTTTGGAAATTATTTGCACCTTGACATTAAAGTGTTGCCTGATTATTTTTTCCCCACAGTTTCTGTTTTGCCACTTAGTCAAAAATCCTTATTTCAAGCATGTTGTTGAACTCACCATGAATTCTGTTTGGAGTAAATGAGAACATGCAACTGCTTCTCGAAGCTGCTGCCGTGTCAGGACGCGGCCAGCTGACTGCAGGTATTCCATGGCTACTTTTTCTCGTGGGGTTGGCACAGTGACGAAAGGTTCAACACTTCCCAAGCTGCTCATATCCAATGTCAGTGAGACATTGGATCCTCGTCTGCATTAGAAAATAATTAAAACAGTTATGTAAGATCTGTGTTACTGTAAATCCCATACTCACGAAGCTGATCCTGAGTTATTTATGCACCCTGACCTTCTCTATAGTCACTGATGGATTTGGGCAGGCAAAGACTGCAAGACTGGTTTCACTGGTAGCACTGAGCGGACAGAAAACCAAGCACTTCCTAATTCTTCAATCTAACAACTGATGCTGCAAAAATGTGTGCTAGGGGGCAACTATATAAATTATTCTCAGAAGCAGAAACAGCTCCCTATATGCTACTTTATTGTTATGAATGTCAAATACGAAAGTGGTATCTTGGTAAGGAAGAAATATTTCACAGAAAAAAACCCAGGGGATATATTTCTAACTGATACACACAACAACATGAAATAAATTCATAGTTATGTTAGGTGCATGTTTAAGAATTTATTGAAATTAAATATACATAATGTAGCGGGAAAAATTGACAAAAGCAGCAGAAATAAGTGAAAGGCAGTGTAAACATTGTGACTACCAAGACAGCAGACAATGTCTCATGTTAGGCAGAAGGGAAGGGAGAGGCACTAAACAACAATAAATGATCTGTGTCTGAGGAGAAGGAATGGTCACAGACTTAAAAGGGGCTGTTTGGAAATGCCAAACATCTCTTGCAGGACAATCAAATTCATAACATTTCCATTTCTACAGGAAAATAAAGTTGGATTCAATAACAACTTTGAGCCATGAAAATACAAATAGACTACACTTGTGTGGGCTTGGTATGAGCCCTATTCTTTTTGGGGCTTTCTCAAAACAACACTTAAGAAAACTGGCTTTTTTCATATTTTCAACCCATCAATCAAATATTATCTACTCGACCTTTTAGACATATTGATTGCAAAAAATCCATGCTCTGCAAATTGTGATGACTAAACACAAATTTATAGGCATCTATCAAAGTTTTTGTGTTTACTAAGCAGCAATCAGTACTAGACTGACAGATTCAGCTCACTGAACTGGACTGCAGATGCCCAGCTCAGTTAACATTTACCAACCAGCTATGCACATATAGAGATATGAAAACACCAGTTTGACTCCTTCCTCTGCACATTATTGTCTCTCCATTAAGGGGTGCTTATAGGGAAGTTCTTTGAACTCTTAGTTACTCTATCATGCTTGGACATACACAAACATAAGATTGTCTCAAGTCTCTCCTAATTGTCATCCTGCCAGATCAGTATACAACTCTAGGCCTTGCGCATTTGTGAAATCACATCTGCCAATGATTAACCATTTACAGGATAATCTATTATCCAGTGATTCCAGTTTTTCTACTAAAACTCTGCTTGGTTGGGTGCATTTCTCATCTGCAGGAGAACTGCTGGGAGAGTGTGACTGCACACCTCTCTGAATACTGGATGTTAAGATACAATTGTCCCTTTTACAGTAATACCATGTATTATTATAAATATAATACCGACATCATCTGATAGTATCTGTGAGGCAAGTGCTATTCCCCCCAATATTAGGGGAATGCTTTCCTCTATAGAATCACAGAATCATTAAGGTTGGAAAAGATCTCCAAGACTGCTGAGTCCAACCTTTGATTCAGCACCACCACGCTAACTAAACCAGAGCATTAAGTGTCATGTCCAATTGTTTCTCAAACACTTCCAGGGACAGTGACTCCACTACCTCCCTGGACAGCCCATTCCAATTCTTGACAACCCTTTCAGTGAAAAAATTCTTCTTAACTTCCACCCTGAATCTCCTCTGGTGCAGCTTGAAGCCATTTCCTCTTGTCTGCTGCTGATGGCTTGGGAGAAGAGGTTGACCCCCTTTCAGGCAGTTATAGAGAGCAATAAGGTCTCCTCTGAGTCTCCTTTTCTCCAGGCTAAAGATCCCCAGCTCCCTCAGCAGCCTTTCACAGGACTTGTGCTCCTTCTCCAGCTCCATTGCCCTTCTCTGGACATGCTCCAGCACCTCAATGTCCTTCTTGTAGTGAGGCGCCCAAAACTGGACACAGGACTCAAGGTGTGGCCTCACCAGCACTGAGTGAAGGGGGTCAGTCATTGCCCTGGCTCTGCTGACCACACTATTCCTGGCACAGGTCAGGATGCCACTGACCTTCTTGGCCAGCTGGGCACATGCTGGATCATGTTCAGCTCCTGTTGACCAGCACCCCCAGGTCCTTTTCTGCTGGGCAGCTTTCCAGCCACTTTGCCCCAGCCTGTGGAGCTGCACAGGTTTGTTGTGACACAAGTGCAGGACCTGGCACTTCACCTCACTGAACCTCATACACATCAGCAGATGCTTCAGTAATTTTATTTTAAATTAAGCGATTTCTATCATGGCAGTCTGCATGAACAAAAATTTCTTCAGTCACTCACCTGCCACTTAGCAAAGCTCAAAGCAACAATGTCCAAGAGACAAGACCACCTGGTGGAATAGGTGAATCTCACATTGTGCCATTTTGTTCACAAGCCTGTTTCAGCTTAGGTGATGGGTGGCTGGCAGCAAGAGCTTTGCTGCCCAGGCCTGCAGATGGTAACAGTGAGTCAGCAGTGGGTGTCTGGCTGCCTCCAGGGGTAGATGGGGACAATTTCTGTTGGCACAGGGAAGTGGGTGGGATATGATTCTGCTACTTTTGCTAGAAGGTAGGCAGAAGTGAAGTAGCATCCTGAGCAAAAAATGACGGTAAGTGGTACATGCACAGACTACCACTAGTGCTCTGTGCCTCGTGGCACAGCCTGCATGGTACTGGAGCCCCAAGCAGCAGTACCAGCACTCACACCCAAATCCAAAGCCGTGACAGTCTGGGAAGTGGGCACACCATGGTGGCTGCTCTCAGATGGACCCTGCAGGAGGGTGCTGGCTCACATGCCCATCCCATTTCCCTGGGGACTCCTCCAGCCTGTGGGGGGAAATCAGTCCCCAGCTCCACACCACTTCTCAAGAAAACATCCTGTTAGACCTCTCTGTCACAAAACCCCTCCTGCTCAAGCACCTTTTCTGACCATGCCTAGCAATTTATTCCACAGAAAAAGGCAGTCCCTCAAACAGGTGGCTCTGAGTGCATATATTGCAAACCCAATCTTTTGAAAACCATCCAGAAATCCACAGAAGAACTGTGCAATGAATCCCTCCAAATCTGTTTAGGCTACCTTTGGTTGAGAAATGGGTAGCAATTTACATCCAGACATACTTCTGGGAGAGCCTACTGGGATTTCCTAATATAGAGGAAAAGTATTCCCATTGTCCAGTAACAAAGTACAGTGAAACTGTTAATATTTTCTTTGGCTTTTACATTGTTATAACTGACAGTCTTGGCAACGGGGTGATTTCCTTTTTAACAACAACAAAAAATATACCTGATCTAATTATAACTGGGAGTTTACAGCTTTTACCATTTATGGGGATTATTGATGAACACTGGTCTTGAGGATCTTACTTTGGAAAGAAGAACCAGTTCTTAGGTGCATATTTAATACATTAAAAGGTACACATTGAATAAAAACTGAATATAGAGCAATCTTCTTAGAAGTTCATAAGAGGACATACAGTGGATCAGAGTTCTAAAGATAATTCTTCCATAAATATGGGAATCTCAAAGAACCCTTTTGAAGTAGTATTCTTCAATTAATAAAATTTTTAAAATAATGTTTACATACATTAGAAATGCTATAACCAATATTAGCGTTAATCACACAGACTTCTTTACTGCATTCTTTATGCTGAGGAATAGGGCTGAAAACAGAACATATTGCATTGAAAGATGAGGGAGAGCCTGAACCACCATGTGTTTGTATGTTCTAATAGAAGATGCTTTTAGTCTCAGGTCCTCCTCTAGAATCTCTGGATTCTCAATGTTCCTCTAATAGTTAAATTCTTCACTCTCTGTTGAAGAACAGAAAGCAAGAATTCTCTTTTACTACCTGGATGGAAAGAGGTTACCTATTGAGCTCACCTTTTCCCACCTTACTAGGAGGGACTGCACAAGGCTGGCCACAGAGCAATAAGGAGGTACCACCTAAAACAAAGACCATTTTTGGTAACTATCCCTTGCCTATGTTAGGTTTTGAATAAGGAAATCACAATCAGGCCAGAGACACTTCAAGTCAGACAACTTATTTCACTTGGAGATAAACACACAAATATATATATACATACATACATACATACATATATATGTATCTCCTGACCGTTATTTTTCCACCTCAAATTAGAGTAAGGGAACCATACACATGGGTTTTCCATTATTTCCCCCAGCCAACCTTTTTTTCCTTTTAAATAACTTTATATTCTTTATGTTCCCCATGTGAATAGTCTGGGCCAAATAAGAGAAGATTTTGTTATGATACACCTACCCCAGCATCCTCTCGAGGTTGTGTCTTGATGGGGAAGAGTACCATGTGAGGAATCTGAGGAATTGTAAACATTCGTGACAACATTATATTGAAATTGTCAGGAGACTAACTCTTCCGAAGTTCCACCAGCTGGGACAGCCACCTCATCATTGGTACGTGAATAGTGCAATCAGGAAACCACTTGTGTCTGTGTATTGTCTGGAATCCCAGAGGGGGGTCTTACTACATACTCGCAGATCTCTTTTCAGTTGGATAATAGGAACAAGTCCACTGATGAGAATTCACTGGAGTATTTTAAATAATACATTTATAGAAGCAGATTTTATTACAAGGCATGATAAAATAAAAATTTGTAAAAGCAATGTTTGTTTGAAAAGTCTCGAAAGGAAGCTCCACCTGTCCACCTTGGAGGGCCACCAGGTTACTAAAGCCCTATTAATCATTACTGAGGTCATTTCCAGGTCTTCCCTGACCCTAAAATTAAGCCATAGATGTTGATTATGAAAATCCAATTGCCTGACACGTTTTCCCAGTTGTTTATTTAAGCCAAGTAATTTCTTTAAATACACATTCCCATGTTTATTCAGCCCTCCTGAAAAATGCAACACCCAGATTCCTGAGCCTCGGCCTCTCATTCTCTCTAGTGGTTTTGGAAGCAGCGGTGATGGCTGCTGCCCTCTAGTAGTCATTGCCCTCTGACCTCAGAGCTATGGACACAGGAGGTGCTTCCTCCTGTGCCATCGGTCCTCTGTCCCCCAGCTGAGCTGCTGTGCAGCTCAGGAGGGAGCTGGGTCAGGCATGTGGGTGGAAGAAAGTCAATAATTAGCATGAAGAGTGGAGCTGGATGCAGTTGCTGGGGAGAGAGTTTGCTTTGGGTCCTCAGATGCTGCTTGTACCAAGGAACACTACACAGGGCTGTTCTCCCTGGGTTTTACTGAAGGGAGAAACACCACAATACCCCCGTGCCTTTTCTTTCTCTGGTGCTCACAGATTAGGCCTAGACCTGGGTCCTGAGTCTCTCACCTTGCGGGTCCATCTCATTAGCAAAGGCACTGAATGAAGGTGGGGTTTGCTCTGTTGTAATTGCATTGGGAGAGCACAACTAGGCACATGCTTTCCAGCACTTACTCCCTTACTGCTGCCAGACTTCACCTGCATATCTAGTTTTATGTTTCAGTAGAGCAATTCAAAAGAAAAAAAAGTATGTTTGGAAAAAAGAACAATGGAAAAAATACAGGTCTCAGCTTGCTTTCTGCTTTTAGCAAAATAGCTCACAGAAAACATGGTCATGTAGATGAACCAATGTGGTATGTAAAACTCCAGTAGAGTGTGAAAAGTACAGTAAAATATAAAAGGACTTAGTATTGTTATTAATCCTCTATACCACCAGAAAATAAATAAAAATAGGAAGCTGTGACTTTATCAAGAAAATTCAGTGCTGAAAAAAGGAAAAGTAGAAAAGCAGAAGTACAGAAAGGTTAAAATAACCTTTTCAAATGACTGAAGATATTGCTGTTTTCTTCCTGCCTTGGGCAAATAGTAATATGGATCATCTAATAAACAACTGAGACATTTCTTCACAAATGAATATTTATAATTTCCATTACAGACAATCCTGAGAAGGTTAAAAGATGACTCTCATTTGAAGCAAAATATACTTTGATAAGTTTTAAAGTAACATACACAGTACTGTTAAATAGTTGCTTCTAACGCATAAGAATAATTTCTGTATTTTTCAAAAGTGCATATATATGATTCTTGCTCTATACTTGGTAGCCTGAAATATATATCCACCATGTGCTGCTGATATTACTGGACATCTTGGGAAAGTAGGGCTGAATGAGAGTATGGTTACATTAATGGGTGTGATAATCTCTTGATTTTCTTCTGAGCATCAGCAAACTATCTCAAACAAGTCTAAGAATACAATAAAAATCCATTATTGACCATCCCAATCTGATACATGAAGATACACTTTTTCTTACATCTACATTCTTTTCTTGGAAATGTAGAGCTCGTAAGTTTCAGTTTTCTGTTGTGCTGCAGCACATATTAAAGAATATTCGGATAGAAAACCCCATGAGTTCTGATAATATACAATACCCATTAATGTAATTATCCTGCTATTTACTCTAACTTTCCACAAAGGTTAATCAATATCATCAGTATTAGTTTGAGAAAATGATGAATTCAAAATCTTTAGGTAAGTATGTGAATGTCATCCTAACACATAAATATTTGCACACAGTATTTATTGCACATAATAATTAAATTTAATTAATAAATAATTTAATTATTTAAATATTAATAAAATTATTTAAATATTTAATAATAAAAATAATTTAATTTTGACACTCCCAGGTGCTCTAAGAAGCACAGATATACAGTGGGCTTGGCAGACCCACAGTGAAAACTCAGTCTCCCAAATGCTCTCTGCTTTACCTGCTAACAATTCTGAGTTTCACTTGAACAAGAGCTGTCGCTTTTAGGAACCACTCCGACCTGAGGTTATTGGCACTTTTCAACAAACCAAAACTGTATCACACCCCAGACTGAAGTACTCAAAAATCAGAAGCTGAGATCAACCAACTAACAAGGCCAAATGAGAATTTACTTTGCATTATGACCAGTCTAAATTGATAGAGCCTGATACCTTGAAGGATCTGTTCTGCTCAGCTCATGTTTGGTTATTTTGCAGCTACTTTATCATGCATGAAAATAAAAAATTCAGGACCTTAGTTCCACCTTCAGCACTTGAGTGTGCAGTAGGTCAAAACTTGATCTTCCCCACTCTCCTGCTATCCCCTGACATACCAGTGCTACTGAAACCACCAGAAATTACCTACTGACTTCTCATCATGCATGGGAACAGTAGATCTCTCTTTTTCTATGGGTTCCTGGCCTCATTTCCAAAACCTTATTCCTCTCACAGATAAACCTTCCTCTAGCTCTGATTCTTCCTCTCCAGAGAACAGATCCTGGACAGATAGGTAGATTTTAGCCCAATTTTCCACAAACATGCTTAACAATTAAATGGTAATATTACTGATATTTATATAATTTCTACTCTGGCTTGCAGACATCTGCACCCGAGACAAATCCTGTAGCCATTGGTATGAGCAGCCCCATCTCACCAAACCAAGGACCTCACTTACAGAGGCTAATTGGATCTAACACTGAAGCTAATACCGATCACCTGAAAGCCATAGATGGAATATATTTAAGCTCAGGACTCTAAGAAAGGCAATAGTATGAAGTATGCATCTTCTTGGGAAGAATATCTGCTATTTCTGGTCATGTTTGCTCTGTCACACAGCTCTCCTCACAGTATTCCAGTGCTGTATTTTTATTTCTCTCTATTTATTTGTCACTCAAAACACTGATGCTTTCTGACTCTGAAGGAGGGGTCTGGAAACAATGACAGTAAGCTGTGTACCTACTGAAAGAAGAAGAGGAATATATGGCTGCTGTGAGGCAAGTCTTCCAATCATCTGAGGCCTCCCAGCTACAAAAAATCACCTGGCAGCATATTCCATCTCTCTCTGAGTCCACAGAAACTGATCTGGAGCCTCAGCGATGAAGTTTAAATAGCTTTTTTTAAAACTGGAGGCATTTCATGTTCTCTCCAGAGGGTCTGATCTTGTTCCCACAGCCATGAGCAAGTGCAGGCCAATACATCTAGCGCTAAGTTGCAAACAATTCTCAGGATCTGCTCACAGCTCAGCAGGTCAAAATGAGCTGAGGAAACGGTTTTGACAAGTACTTCTGGATTAAGTTTTAAGCAATCAGTATCTGGTTAGGACAGGAATGGCTCAATATCCTGTAGAGGAAAACAGCTGACATGAGTGTAGTTTCAACTTTCCCTCTTTTAATCAGGCCTTCTAATGTTCTGCCAATTCACTCCTGTTCTGCCCTCGATAAGGCAATGCTGCTCAGCTACGGGAACTGACTGTTCAAAAATGCAAAGCTTAAACAGCCTCCCATCTTTTCCTGTAGATTATTTCTACAATCAAATTGCATTTTGTCACGCAAACTTATCTCTTCAATAAAATTTGAATGGCAACATAAAGCCCTGTCTCTGCTTCATAGTCACATTTATGTGTCTGCAGCATGAGTGAATATTGAGTTAAATGTTCAGAAGTAAAAATAAATGAAGATGCTAATTTGGTGTTCCTATTTGAGCTGTTTATTCTAAGAGCTGAACAAATGTTTACCAATTTGTAGTTAATTTTCTTTAGATGGTAGAGCTTTAATTGAATGCAGTCTTGTTTACTACTGTTCTTATCTGCTTGCATTGCAGCATTGCTCTATTTCATACTGGAGGCCTCATTGCACAAACTTACTGGATGACCTGTTCTCTCTCTGATTAATGCACATGCTAATTTAAACCAAGCTATAGTGAATATAAGCAAAAGGAGTTAAAAGAAAAGGAAAAAGGAAAAGAGAATGGAGAGTAATAATAGTTGACTGCTAGGGCTGCACATATTAAATAAATGCACAACTTAAGGAGCTCAAATAATGCGTTTGTTTAAGGTAAGCCAACAAGTTCTGTTAAAAAACCTCCACATATTCTGTCTGCTGTATATTTTGCTTAAAAGAAAAAAAGCAATTTGGAAAATATTTTTGTCATACTTGTACAAGTTTCCTCTCTATGCTTCCAGTCCATAAATACCTCTGTGACACCTTGGAGGAACTGTAGCCATGTACCACCATTGCCAATTTAGATCTCTTATCCAGGTGCAAAGCCAGATTACTTTTCCCAGAACATGCAAGGCTCACTTCTTTGCTGAGCACTACATCATGCCCAGAGGGTGCTTGCCTGCATTACACAGAGAACAGCCTATCTAGGAAAACTGATCTAATCAGTGAGGATGGAGAGGTGCAACACTACAGCAATAGCTTCAGGGAGGTGTTTTTTTAAGACTATTTAACTGACATTTTCTGCTATTTAGTTGGTCTGTAATTAAATAAATGAATAATGGATCTTAAATTTTTCATCTTTTAGATGAAAAAAATGTTGGTTTGGCATTTTTTCATAAGAGGAGCCTTAGGTAAATCAATTTAGCTTCATGTATTCCATAATAATTAATGTCTTAAGCACAAACTCTACTTCCATCCTGCAACTGCTGCTCATTTAAGGAATATAATCTACAACCCTTAAATCCAAACAAGCAAACATATAATCTATTTGCACATTAATGTCCTTCAATACTCTTTTGAGGCTTTAACCAAAACCAGCTGACCTGGAAAAAGACATGGGCAGAAATATTCTTAATGTAAATGGACAGTATCTTCAGACAGTACCAGTAAGAGAAAATTATTTTTTATTGTGACTTGAAGACTAATCAGTACAATGAGTTCTTTCCTGGTGAGTTTGCCATTTGGGAAAGACAGGAAGGAACATCTGGGAAAAGAGGCGTTTACTACACCCTGTCAACCTTAAGATAATAAAAAAGCACATTCCTTGTTTATTTGACTTGGTCTTCATTATCTTTAAACTACTGCTGGTGTCATATGGAAGATTTCTAAGCAGACAAATGAATTGTTACTGCACTTTGAAGAAATAACTGAACAGCAGCACTTTCTGAAGAAAGCCTCCAAACTCCCAACATTGCTCAACAGAGCTGCGCCACCTATGGACGTTTCCAAAGGGAGCCGGCAGAACAGCTCCGCTCAGCCACAGCGGACGAAGCATCTTAAGGCTGCCTGTACAGACCCCAAATCCTTGTAGCACATACACTCTGGAACACAGTTCCATTTCCAGGGTGACTAATGTGCCTAAGCTGTACAATGAATTGATGGGATTTAAGCTCTTAGAGACAGGACCCATATACGTGCTCTTAGATCTGCCATTCATCTGCTTCTGAAGTCTCCAGACCTGACGCCTAAGCTACACATATAAACCTTTCTCTCTTTCCAGCTTTTTTTTTCTTGATCCACTTTCATACTCTGGCTTTCCAGCCTTGCTTTCCATGGGAAGGCTTGCTCAAACAAGTATATTAATGTGAGAAGTGCCTGCATTCCCTTTGAAAATAAAGTTTAGGAAATCCACTTAGGCTTGCAATTTGAAACAGGGCAATGTTTAAATGCTTTTAAGACAACTGCAAATGTCTGCATGCCAAGGTGTACTTTATCTTGCACTTCAGAGGTTAGGTAGACCTGTAAAAGAGATACTGCCAAGCTATGAAGTCCCATTTAGGGCTGAACAGCTGATGAGGAACAGGCAGGTTAAGTGTACTGGAGCTCTTTTCTACAGAGCTCAGCAGATCCCTTGAAGTCCATGGCCCTGGACTGCCTGCCTTCGTCAGAGACATTCCTATAGGGGGCTGCATAGGCAGGGCTCTAGAAAAGGGAAATGCATCTGTACCTGCACCCAGAGGAGAAGGCCAGAACGAAGGCTTTCTGATCTACTCTTTCTCATATACACCATCAATGAGTCAGAACAGATTAAAAATTTCACAGTGAAATAATGACAATTGCTTCAGATTCACAGTCCTCTATTAGCAAAGAATTCATGGCATCGAGAAACTTATACGGCTTGATTTAAATTCACTTCTATGAATTTGAATAAGGGAGGGAAAAGTGAGGATTCTGACAAAAGTAGCATTCCTCTAAATGTGCACTGCATTATGAAATGAAGAGGAAGGAGAGAAGTCGTATCTGAAAGATAAACTGAACTCAGTCCCAAACTGATCTCCACCCCATCTATCTCAGCACAAACGCTTCCAACATACAGGGCTTCATATGGCTAATGACGTAATATGGGTCAGGTTAACATACACTGAAGGCAGTAATGTAGAAATACGAACATAAATTTGGTGTACTTTGTAAGGCCAAAGATTGGCCAGTATCCTGTTTTCAATAGCAAGAGGAGGTTTAGGGAAAGCACGCAAGAACAAAGCAAGCAGGAATTATTGATTACTTAATCAATACCGTTACTTATTTTTACTATGTTCTCCATCTTCTGGCAATCTGTAGTTTAGGAGCGTCCTGAACCAAAGGGTGCTTCCCCATATTTGTGCCTGGTGTTTCCCTTCTGTAGTTTTTTCTTCAGACAGCTTTCTTAGCCCACCTTATGATCTCTGCACTGACCCAGGAGGATGAGCTCTGTAGCTGGGAGCCAGGCAATAGTGAGCACTATACATGGGGACTAGAGGGGTATTTAAACCATCTGCACTTGTGAAAATCCTTGTGATGAAGCAGAAAACATTTTTTTTATTATAATCTTATCAGTAAATTGCAAACACGCTCTCAGTAGCTACAGGATTAACTTGAGGATTAATTACAATACCAGCTTTCGGCTTTACACAATGGTGCCTTCTTTTGCAAACCTATTCAGTATTGTGCTCTGTGGGCCAAACTCTCTTCCCAGATACGTCTATAAATCCACTGAGGCCAAACAAGCTAAACAGAGTCTGAAGTGAAACAAGCCCATGCAAATTGCATTTGTTAACCATTGTGTACTTTTCTGCCGTTATGATTGTTTTCCTTCATTTCTTGTAAGACTGTGCTTTTAGATCCACTATCAAATCCAGGGAAAGGAACTGAAAGCCTCTGGACTATGCAGCAGTCTCCCAGTGGAATTTTTTATGACTCAGGAAGGATTTCAGACATCTCAAAAACAGGAGATGCGGCTGTCAGGGGATGGTGGGAAGCAGAAGAGTCAGCCTTGGCAGAGGGGCAAACTCAGCTGCCTCCTGCCCAGCACCAGCCCCATCTCTCGCTGGCAGCAGTTTTCCAGGGAGCTGCCATTGGTCATCCTGAAGGACTGGGACTGAATTCCCTAGAGAAACATTGTACTTAACGACATTTTTCTGTGTGGGAATTATATACACTACTTCCCCTTCTGATGCCTATCGCATATTTGAGCGGTCATTTGAAGTTGCTGTGTTCTGTTTTGCTCCTGTTATAAAATCACAGTATTAACATAACAGGGAGAATTACAGATACCATAAATTAATAACAATACACTCTGTTTGTCAAGCATCAAAGTATATTCTTTGATAGACAACATAAGGAAAGCCCCTGTCCCAGAAAGAAATATCACTTTGGTAGCTTCTTATAGACTCCCCTGGTTAGAGAAATTAATGGAGAGTTCAAAGCCGAAGTATTTAATGAAGATAGGCACTGATTTGCAATACCATATTGGATCACTTAACCAATTAATATCCCACTTGTCCTGGGATGAAAATCGTAAAAAGAATTCCTGAAATGTCTTGGAAACTCAGCTAAGGTTCAAAGTCTAACTAAACCGGTGCATCAGCTTGGATATGATGGTAACAAAGCAGACAAATAACTCTAGCAAGAGCCTGGCTGAAATCTCAAGTGTTGTGGGGAATCAGCTCTGCCTCTGGGCAGTATATCTCTGGCTGAGCCATTCTCATGGTATACTTTGGGCATCCTCATCTCTGCCATGATGCTATCGCTTCTCTGTTTCCTGAGGCGTGTCTGATTGTCTGTATGCATTTACTACCTTGTCTGATGTTTAGAATGTAAGTCTTTTGGATAAAGGAACATTTCTTTTTTGTGTACGTATGGAGTCTTGCACAGAGGGATCCTGATCTGTGACCAAGGCTCTCGGGTACTGAGAGAATGCTAAAGAGAATTTCCAGCAAGAGCTGAGAAATACTCCAGCCCACAGATTTACATGCAGTATTCTTTGAGCAAAGGTGTATTTGCAAACAGGAGACATTTCTGCTAGCTAACAATGTTAAGCTTTCTGTACATACTAGCTCTGACTATGTAAGAGAACTCTGCTGAACATCCAGAACTGGATTTTTCAAAAAAGAATCAGTATAATTAGTCAACTCTCATTTAAGAGTTCTCCTAGCACTGCATAGAAATCAAATTAATTATGATTGCACTCAAAGAAAAGATTCATGGCCGGGACTGTTAACTGATGGCTACAATGTAAACTGGATGTAAGCACTGCCCAGCACATGGCTTCTTGCAATTCAAAGAAATACCTGGATATCTTACATTCCAGTTTTGGAGGCACTTTGACCTTTTTCTCTTCTTTCTTTAACTGTTTTCTGTGTCTGCTCCTAACAGTTTAAATTAAGGGGAACTGAACTAAGTTCAGCTTTAGGCTGCCCTGTAAAAGAAATGTCATGAACAGAGATAAATGCATTCCAACACAAGAGGAAAGGTGAATATTTTTGTTTTGAAGCATTAACCTTTTACAGACATTAATGGGGACACCCAAGGAAACTTTTCTATAAAAACTCCAAATGCGAAAAATCAACCCTCCTTCTAAATATCAAAACTCTGTATATCTGATATGGATGCTTCCTTCTACATTGTTTTGCTGAAACCAGTACTTGTGGGTATTAGTCAAGGGCTCAGGACATACTTCCTACTTGCAAACCAGTCTCATAAAGAAGCTGGTGCTTTTGTCCCTTAGCACAGCATTTCCAAACTACTACTGTGAAAAGGTGGTACATTAGGTTGCAAATGTCACAGATGGACACATCCTGCTAAGGGCTGAGATGACATGCCCAGAGCATTCAAGTCCATCTAACGTGCATCTCCTCACTTTCGCATATGTCCCATTCTGCCTGCACCTTAGGACAGATGGTGAAGCAGTCACAGAAACCATGCCTGGATGGTCAAGCACGGAAACAAATTACAGGCAGAGAGGAGCTGAGGAAATCAGTCACTAGAAAGCTGCGTCAGAGTTTAACCCTCTGATCTCCAAACAGCACTTTAAGACCCAAAACTGCTGCTGAAAAAGACAAGGGGATTACTCACACAATTCAAATTACTCATGGGCTCAGGGCAAAAACAGTCCCTGTAAATCTCAGGCTCAAGAAGCACTTAAATATTAACATGGATATTTTCCCTTGTGTGACTTTTCAAAAGATCAGCTGGACAAATCACTGCAAACCCACCAAAACTGTCTACCAGATGGCAGCCGCTGATTAATTTGTCTTAACTTAAGCCAAAAAGGAAGAAAATGTGATGGGTGGAGCCGTAAAGACAAGCACAATCAACATCCGACCAAATTCCTGTCACCTTGGGAACGACACTGATTGGCACTGCGGTTTCCTGTGTACAAGCTAAAACCAGTAGCAACTGGAGTAACAAGAATAAACGCCAGATAAGACACCTGGGAATACAATAAAATTATTATAAAATTCCTGACTAAACCTCAGAGGACAGTAAAGGCAAAAGCAAGGGTAGGCATAGACTGCATATGCTAAACAGAGCATTCCACTGTACATGAGAGCAGAGGGCCATGAAGCTGCAAAACAAGAATTTCTCTAAACAAGGGTAGGCTAATTTGCCTAAAACCACTTCCAAAAGTGAGAGTCATGTGCTTGGGAAAGTTTTAGTTCTTCGCAAGGAAAGAAAAAAGGGATGTGGGACAATTCAAAGCAGAGATGGAAATAGGAGTGGAAACCTACCGCCAACCCACACTAATCTGAAGTAATTTTAAGATGTGCCAGAGACACATTGCGGGTGTAAGTTTGGGGAATGGCACACAGTTAATTGCATCTGTTTATTTAGATTACAACTCCCACAGAGTTTTGCTTCAAAGAGCTCTAACCACAACGAAAACAGCTTCGCAACCAGCCAGGAGTCAAATAGTTAAAATATGGGTTTTAGAGGGTCTTTGTTAAACTGGTGCCTGAGTTCACTTCCTCTCCAGAGAAAGGGGACAATTCGCATTCCTGCCCTCTTCCTACACTGCAGATAAGCAAAGATGTCTGTAATGGGTTGGACAGAACATTCATGCAACTCAAAGACCTGGCACTGGCAAAAAGTTTTTAGAGTGACTGTGCACTTACAGAAATGTTTCACAAATGCAGGTTGGAGGCACAGCATTATTCTCTCTCTAGTGATGAATCCATGTGCCAACACAGACCTCTTGGGCATTGAGCAGGAGACCCTCAAAGCTGGATCCCACCTCGTGTTCCCCAATATTTAGTTTCTCCCACCTCAGTAGCCCAGGTTTACAGTCCTTTTCATTACTCTTCACCCAGAGTGCAGGCGCCAGCAGTCAGTGTGGCTTTCCAGCTAGCTGAGATGGCCTGAGGAGGAGGGAAGACACAACGCAGGGCTTCAGGGAGACCCTGCACTGAAAAGAGAATTACCTAAAAGGCCATAAGCAACTGCCTGCAATCAGGACTGCTTCCCTTGTATCAGCGGCTACACCCACTGCACGCTTCTTCATGTGCAAACTACATCTTGAAAAAAATCACAGTGCCAGGAAAAAAACCCCAGGCACTGAATGACAGTGCTACATATCAATCATTGCAGCCCTGGTTTGTTTTAAACCTTTGACAACAAGAGCACTCCAAAGCAATTTATGGTTTGGGAATGAGCACATGCACAAACCATTCCCAGGATGCAGTCTGCATCCACTCCCTGCTTTTTTGGAGGCAAAGAGAGCTTAGCAGTATGGACACAAACCAATCTCTGTTACGCAGCCTTAGTGCTGTAAGTGTATCTGGGTGTGTGGAATTTATTAGTGGATGCCCCACCCCTGGAGGTGTTCAAGGTCAGGTTGGATGGGGCTTTGAGCAACCTGACCAAGTGGAAGCTGTCCCTGCCCTTGGCAGTGGGGCTGGAACTAGATTTTCTTCGAAGTCCCTTTCAACCCAAACCATTTTATGAACCTATGATGTTACAGACCAGGATGGAATATAGCTGCCAAATGAGAGAAATGTATTTTTAGGTCCTTCAGAAAGTGTGTGTGGGAGGGGATTGTAATTGTATTCTCTCCCTCTTAAATGATGTGAACAAATAGTAGCAAGTAGGACTTTTACTGCACCTCAGGTTAAGGTCCTCATCTTCACTACATCTCTTCAGATGGACACAACATGCAGCCATCCTCAATCCAGTGGTTAGGAATATGGCTGGAGGAGGTTTATGTGCCATGCCCAAAGTGCTCTAATGAGTTGGTAGAGGAGACAGATCAGAGCACAAAATTCTTGCCTCCCACCTCAAACTCACTTTACTGGTCCCTGGTGCTTTGCAAATTCCTTCTGACAGGATATCACCATAAAACTATTCTACAACTTGTACTTTTGTGTTGACACATAGCTTTGCTTCAAACAATTACACTGACATTTTCCTAATACAATCCCTACGATTTAAATTAAGAATGCAGAAAGCATACTCAGCGCCACACAATAGGGAAAACTTATCCTCCAAATCTATGCAAAGCTAGTATATTTTAGTCAGGAAATTCAAGGCCCCTTCCTGTAAATATATTAAGTTCACATGTTTGTGCAATAAACTACAAAACCTGGCATGTTTACAGTAGCCCAACTGCAAGGTGCTACCCTCTGAGCGTTACTTGAAATTATTACTCACAATGGATGGTTTTGTATAATGATAATGGATCAGTAACACCATAATTGTATTTGCAGCAACTGTGCTCTGTGATCTAAAAATCAGAACACAGACAGAGAGAATTGTTGGAAATTTTTCTCATCTATTAGAGCAGAGATGTGGTTGAACAGTGATATCCTGAGGTACAGCTGAGGTTATATTAATGAAGAAAAGAGCACATCAGGTTTTTTACCCTGGCTCCAATGTTTTTTATGAGGTTTTATTCAGTATACAGTATTGTTAAGATAATGATTCATTTTAATGAATACTGCCTTTCTAAAATGAGAAAAACAGGTATTAGAGTTAGTTTTTGTGGTATTTGTCATCCACAGTATTTTTCATCCAGATGGCAATTGACAGAAATTGCCTAAGAGGCTGAAACTATAGTTTAATAATTTGTGTGTCTATGCAGAATGACTAATAAAAGAGAATAGTTTTCAATATTAAGAGCAAATTTTTCCACCTCCAAACCTGAAGCCCAAATTATACAGGATTTTCTTTGTAAAGATTTAAAATACAAGATGTTTCTGAGGAAGGATGCTGAAGTCAAACAGAGAACAATAATTGCTCTCATTATTTGTGTGTGCACCTTTTGCTAAGATATTTCTGTTTAAAACTTTACTTTTTGGCACTGTGTTCCATACACTCCTATGGGTTATTTGAATCTTTTTTTTTAGATTATGAAAGAATATATTGACTTTCTTTCCCACTAGAATATCTCTCTTTCTCCTGTTATAAGGAAGCGGACAGAGATGAGCACTTAGCATTATAATGCATGTTATTTTAACTTTTATTTCATTATACTTACAGGGAGCTGTACTCACTGCATGTCTACTGAATAATTCTTAGAACTGGATAAAGAATTCTGCTGCCAATTTACAGGGATCTTCAGGATGTTAGGAGAAATCTCACTGGGTACAGTCTATTAACTGTGGCATAGGATTTTTATAGTATTGCTCTGCTTTGTGGGGAAAAGTAACATCACACAGAGTTCTCACAGTCAGAGTTCAAGTCAAATTTCACTCATCTGTTATGTTTGTAGAGAGCTATAATTGATTGATTTAGGTGATTGTCTCCATACTGTTCTCTATTCTGATGCCTACTGATTTTCTATAGTGGTTGCAGACTTGGTTGCACAGTCTGCTGAATGATGCCCGTGAGCAGCCCTCTCCCCTCAAGTTTTGCTCTTGCTGGCTCTTCCCTTTCACAGACTATCTCTTATTTTCCTGTGTCACAGCTATGCCTCTGTACCACTGCGGAATTATTTTATTTCACATTTAAAAATATTTTATTATTTCACTTATCTGCCAGTGCTTTATTTGCCAAACTTTTTTTTCTATTATCATCTTCGCTCTCTTGTGGTTTTTTGCAGAGAAAAAAAATTAGCACAAGGCACATGTAAAATATTATCTATTCTGAAAAAGAGTCCTGTATACCCCTGGCATCCTGATACGTGAATATGAGGAGCTCTTCCTTTTAGACAGAATAATTTTCTGATGAATATGTAACAGACTAAGAAAATACAGTGCTGTGATTTTTCCCTCTGATTACTAAAATATAACAGCCACAGTTTTAGGTCTTTGTGGCTAGAATGGAATACAAATGCTTGAGAAGATTTTCCAAAGCACTGTTTGTGTTTCAACACACAGTAGAAGAGACATTTTCCACTTTTCTTCCATATATCTTTGCACAGTAACTAATTTGAACAAACATCATATTGTGTACTAGTTAGTTGAAATGCAGTTGTCTTAGTCACAAATAACACTGGAACTAAAACTCACAGCTGCAGTGGCCACAGGAATTGTAAACACAGTAGTAATACTGTGCCAGTGTGGTAACATTTATATTTATATCTACCATGATTGTGATTTAACAACTCACTGCTTGTACTAAGAATTTTCAATGCTTGATATGGCAGAATGAAATCTAAAATACCACATTCCACTTCATCAGATTCTGCTTTTGGCTGGGACCATTCATATCAAGATGAATTTTGGGTCAACAAAGAGAATAAAAGGAAGCCTTACTCTTCTGAAGGAAAAAAAAAAAATATTATTCATATAAAGCTATAAAAGCCTAAACAGAAAAGTAAACACTGATGCAATATTCATAGATGTGCTCACGGAAGAAAAAAGAATTATTTACACCCAAAAGTCAGGCGTTGGCACTGGGATATTGTGACAGTTCACCACCGAAGACACCCACAGGAGAACAGTAGCTCTCCTGCCCCTTTGGTCAGTAACAGAACAGTGTGGATTGCCAGTGGAAAAGGTCTGTGCTGCAAAGGAGCAGCAATTGTAAAAACACCAAAAGAGAGAAACTTCAAAGCATTCTGTACAGAGGATGCCAGGCTGTGAAGAAATAGCCTCAGCAATTGTAACAGAAAGGGGTCAGTGCCTCTTTGTTCTGACAGCCCTCTCACCTCCACACCTTCAGTCCACCCTCCGCTTTTGGCCACTACTGTTCCACCCCTTTCCAAACCACACTCCGCAATGTGGGCACAAATCCCTGATCAACATCTAGGAAAAATCACAGAATCAGAGAACAGTTTGAGTTGGAAAAGGCCCTTAAAAGTCATCTAGTCCCACTCACTTTCCATGGATAAGGACAGCTTCAATTAGAATAGGTTGCTCAGAGCCCCACTCAACCCGACCTCAAATGTTTTCTGAGATCTGCCACCTCTCTGGATAATCTATTCCAGTGTTTTACCACCCTCACTGTAAAAAACTTCTTCCTCATATCTAATCTAAATCTATCCTTCTTCAGTTTGAAACCATTACGCCTTGTCCTATTGCAACACACTCTGCTAGAAAGTTTGTCCCCATATTTCTTATAGAGCCCCTTCAAGTATCAAAAGGCTGCAATAAGGTCTCTCCAGAGCCTTCTCTTCTCCAGCCTAAACAACCCCAACTCTCTCAGCCTGTCCTCATAGCAGAAGTGCTCCAGCCACCTGATCATTTTCATGGCCTTCCTTGCTCTAACAGGTCCACATCCTTCTCATGTTGGGGGCACTGGAACTGAATGCAGTACCCCAGGTGGAGTCTCATGAGAGCGGAGCATGGGAGCAGAACGGCCACCCGCGGCCCCCGGGCCAGTTAACAGCCCGACTGCGCGGCGCCCTGCCCTCCTCCTGGAGCTACCGCTACAGGCTAACAGTGCTGCCTGCCGGCTCTAGGTGTCACCCTCCCCGCACTCTCGCACAGCCGCATCCAGCCAGGCACCGGGCACCGCCGCGGGTGCGTATGCGGCATAAAAATAATCTGCGGCATCCCACACATTTGATAGTGAAAATAATCTGTCGGGAAGCTGTGTCTTATAGAACTAGCTGAGTAAGAGCCTTTCCAGATACACAAAAAAATATGTTCGTGGACTTGTCTCTAGTATTCAGAAACACAATACGTTTTAAGAAGCTGAACAAACTCCCAGAAATATTTTTACCCATGCACAGTTGTCCATTAACAATTTGTTTCCCTCTGTACTGGCCAATGCTATTCCAACTAAAAACTGAAAGGTTCACAGAGCCAGAAGCTGATGTGCTGCTTTGTGAAAACTCAGTTCCACTATATTTTTGCACTTAGATCATAGAATCGTACAGCAGTTTCGGTTGCAAGGGACCTTTAAAATGTCATTTAGTCCCACTTCGCTGCCATAGGCAGAGACAGCTTCAATTAGATCAAGTTACTCAGAGCCCTGTTCAACCTGACCATGAATGTTTCCAGGGATGGGGCATCTGCCACCTCTCTGGGCAAACCGCGCCAGCGTTTCATTCTCACTGCAAGAAAAGTTCTTCCTTATATCTAATCTAAATCTACCCTCCTTTAGTTTAAAATCATTACCCCTTTTACTGTCAAGGGCGTGTTCCTCAAAGCAGCACCTAGTGTGCAAAGCAAGGAGAGCTTTAGAGGCAGGCATAGAATCGTGGAATAGTTTGGTCTTGAAGGGATCTTTTAAGGTCATCTAGTCAAACCCCTTGCAATGAGCAGGGACATCTTCAACTAGATCAGGTTGCATTACCCAACTATTCTGTCCCATCCTTCAGAGAGATTGTCACAACTTCCCACCTAGACGGCTATGCACAGCTCACTACCTGCTCAAAGAGAAATCAATGAACCATGGTCCAAACCAGGGACAGTTTGGTCTGGATCATACCAGGCATTTCATGACTATGGATCAGTCTTAAGGAATCAAACCAGGGAGTAGTTTGGATAGCTAGAAAACACTGCTCAGGAACCGCTGCGAAGCCATGTGACTCAAGGAATCTCCTAAGTTTGCCAAGGAGCCCCCATATCCACTCTAGCCTGCCAAGAGCTTCTTCCCCTGGCAGAAACCAAAATCAGGGTAGCAAAAATTATTGAAAGGGTGCTCCCAAGCTGTTCTATGAGCAGGAGGAGACCTCCAGGCTTGATCCTACTCCATACTAGCAAAAGAAGAGCTGCCAGTAGACTGTTTTGAGCATGGTTTGCTGCTGCTTGCAGTGTGCAGATCTGTGCTGTAAGATCCACTTCCCCCATGTGTAATGACGATGGCCCAAGGCTGCCTAATGCAAGGGCTTTTTTGGGGGCAGAAAGGTGGAGAAGAGTTTTAAACTGACCACTTACCTAGTCACTAGATAACATCGGAGGCAGAATGTGTCAGTGCATTTTTACTTTTTGCTTTCAATGCTGCTGAGCATTAGAATGAGTACAAATTTGCTCATAGTACAGGTTATAGTAAATAAAAAACACACATAATAATAGCTGCTTATGTCAGAGGAAAAGAAGACAAACCATTCCCTGAAGTTCTCTCCATCACATCCCCAGACCTTTGTACACTGAGCTTGAAATAAACGTCACCATTTCTTAGAAGTGGACTTGGGCTGATAGAGTTTAACTGTGTTAAACGTGACAAAAAGATCACAATGGCTTTCTCTTTTTCACAATGGTCTATTAGTGTTCTTTTACAGTAGAAACTGAAGTGCTCAATTCCTTCAACTTCTTTTTCCTTAGTAATAACCTAAATGTCTGGTTTATTTGGTCAAACATCGGGTTTAGTTTTCTCTTTGCGTCTCAGCTCTCCATTTTGTCATACCAACTCAGAACTTTGTCCTTCCAAAGGATGCAATTAGGTTAGGAGAATTAAATGCAGAGTTCCTATCTGTGGTGGTGAAAATTAATATCCTAAATCAACTGGTTTTACTTTCTTTGTTTGAGAAATGGAAAAGTTTCTTCTTACGTACAAAAAGCTTCTTCTCCTTAAGTACAAAATCCCTCTACAAACACCTTTCCCTCAATCCCTCTCAACTATTGCATATGCTACGTTAGGTACTAAGTATTATAAAAGGGCTATGTGATTCCCATGCTTGTAGGCTTTATTTCAGGGCCTTGTGGAATGAGAGAAACTACCAAAATATATTTACTTGCTTCATCCATTCCTTTTTTTTTCCCTCTGCAGTGATACCACTATATATTTTATGTCAGCTCTGCCTTTCAGCCTCTTTTACTCACAGAAGAACCAATCCCCCTCCCTGAGCTCCGTCTGTCATAAATCCATTGATAAAATCTCTGTCATTGAAATCCCATGGTTCAAGCTGAATCAGGGTTACAGCTCAGCTGAGAGTCCTCACAGATGAGGCTCTGCTTGGTCTCTGCATGGCATCTGTTCTTTCATTTATCGTCTGTGCTGGGGCAGGAGAGTTCAGTTGCACAGCTGCATGATATGTGAGCTATTCAGAGCACTGATGCTTTATGAAAGTGGCCTGCAGCCATCAGACAAGAAATTATACAGGTTTCTAACAGAGGAGAGACAGATGTCAGTGTGCATTCTCCTGTGGGAAGAATAACTGGTTTTATAAAAAGAGCGCTGGCCCAGTTTTTGAAAGGTACAATGAATGGCAAGGTTTGGTGCCCAAGTATTTCAGAGGAATTGCACAGAAGAGTTGATTTCATTACTCATCACTACTCATCACTATTTGTAAAGCCTATTGACTTTGGACTGTATCCTGACCATCATGGAAGGCTGCGTTTAGGAAGGAAATTTATCTAAAGGTGATAATGGAAACAGTGTATAAGATTTCTAAATGCACTCGGTGTAAATATTTCTTCTTCCTGAGTTTTCCAGGTGCTAGGGACTCCCTGAGAATGACAATGTCCTTTGCTGACAACACATAACCAGCCTCTGAGCCTTCTTCCAGGATTTCCACAATCAAAACAGCAAAAATCAATGGAAAATAAAAAATTATTTCTTTGGAGTAATTGTTGGAAAGGGGAAGAATATAATCAGCAAAAAGAATGCCATTAATGCAGTTAATCTCAGTCCAAACCTGAACCTTTTCATATGACCTGAACCTTTGGTCATATGAAAAGAAAAGGAAAGGTAAGAAAACCTGTGAAATAGATGTTAACATACCAAAATCCCACTTCTCAGATGTCCATCTGGCAAAGTCTCCCATTCACTGTCAGAAGACAAACATATGAAATCACGAAGCATAACTATAAAGAAGCAGAATAAATCCTGAGCACACCAGGTACCATCCTACCTTTCCTGGAGCCCCACAGGTTTCATTCTGAACGGAGATGGACTGGCACACAGGGGAGGTTTGAGCTCAGGAACACACTGGCCTTGAGGGTCCACTACAACATTGACAACCTTTGGAGCCTGTTGAGGCTGGACCATGCTATTGGTGGTCTTATACTCAGTCTGAGATGTCTGCAGGGGAAGGGGTGAGAGGTGGATCTCCTGCTTCTTTTCCTTCTCTTGTCTTAGTGACAACTGGATCTTCTCCTTTAATCTGTACAGAACCTACAGAAATAAAGAGGACAGCTCAGTCTCAACTGCCTGGTAAGCAAGGCAAGGAAGGTATCGCAAATGCTGGATCTAAATGGCTTTCACTTGCTATACGTGGCTTTCATTCCTAGAAGGTAAGTCACAAGTTGTGTTAGACAGAACTTCCCACAACAAGGTAAGTAATTCCATTACATAAACTGCAGAGTGTACATGTGGGCAGTCGGGATTTTAAGAGTTCTCACTGTGAGTCAGTACTTATTTGTAATACCTGCAGTAGTATTATTAAAAGGGCAAATAACACAGAATGGAAATTAGTTACAGAAGACATTGTGAAGAAGGAAATACTGATAAATAGAGTAACTGTAGAAGAAATTTTAAGCATTTTAACACAAGAGAGACAATGGCACAAAATAAAACAGATGTTCATGACTTAGCCACGTACAAGTCTCTAATTATAGCACCCTCAATTTGTTTTAGATCAGATGTTCTTAAAAGCCCTTACTGACCTGGCAGGGAGCTGATGGTTGAACAGAGTAACTTTACTATGTCACTTTGATAACAGTAGGCTGCTATTACTCTGAAATACTCCTCCAGGTAAGGACATGCCCCAATATCCTCAGAGAAACATTACCTGTTCTGGAATAAAGCTGAAGCAATGAGTGGCCTATGAAGTTATTTAACCATCTGTTCAGAAGTGTGCTTTACAATCACCAAGAAATTGACTTCTGAACGCACTGTAATACCAGGATTATCTGTCCACCTATTGCTTATGAATATGGACATCAGATATGTGCAACAAAAACAGAAGTTGTACTGATCTTCTTCCATCAAACTCCACACTGATGTTGCTGAACCCTGGCTTGGTGAGGGCGGGCAGGTAGCTTGTGCTCAGTAACAACACTCCAGAGGTACCCATGTTACACCTGTTTAACACATCTTACTTCTTTGGAGGGCAATGCAAAAAACAATTTCTAAGCCACAGCTGTTCCGCTTTCAAAACATGCCTTACAACCTATGAAATTTATGAGAATTGTAAATAATGGGTGTGGAGATGGAAGGCACAGTTTTTTGAATATGTCTGCAGATACTCTTGTACTTTCCACTTTGCTCTATCTGTTCCTGTAAAGCATTTGATTTGGATCCTTGAGTAAGACAAAACTTAGACCAGAGCATTTTTTTCTCTGCAAGTCAGGAGCCGTTTGACAGCTGTTGCCCTGCTAGCACCACATAAAGATCTATCTCTCCATAGCTTTCCACTGATGACTGGATATATCTGATGGGTTTGTTTGTTCAAGGATTAACATTAGAGGTTTAGCTGGGAACTACCCTAATGGCATTAGCAACACACACATTAAACAAACATTAAACACATTAAACATTAGCTAGGTAAACCACCTGTTCATTCAGAAGGGTTTGGAATTGCATGGATAAGATCTCTTTGCCATAAATTTGCAGAAACAACAGCCCTACTGTGAAGCAAGGGCACTGGTACCAGTAAAGATAAAACAGGGGCTTGAAATATTTTAACTGTCTTTTCCTCCAGTGAGTACTTTCATCTAATTTGTTTCTGATAACCAGCAGATAAACAGCTCAGTTATTCATGGCCATGACAATGTTCACCATACCTTCTTGTCACTAATACGTTTTGGCATAGTTTCACTCCTTGGGGACCCAAGGAATTATGGTTTTGACTTCCAAAACACGGAAAAGTATTATTTCATATCCTATTTAATAATCTGTTATTAGGCCCTAGAAAAACAATAGCTTGACCCTAGCAGAAATTGAAAAAAAACTAACAAACCACATTTGATCTAAGTGCTAACACACTTATTCTCAGAGAGTGTTGCAGGGTTATCATTTTTAATCAATTCTAGGTAAAGTCAAAAAAACAGAAGTGGCCAAAAATATAGTGACTAACCCAATCTGTCACTCTGACATGCATTAAGTGAGACAAAACCCAATGTGAGCTGTTTGTTAGCTTTACAGATTGCACATACCCCATGTATTATCAGGTCCTGACAAAATCTGAGACAGTGTCCATTTACACAGTCTAAACAGTAGCACACGTAAAGATACAGGTTGGACCTGGGAGGAACAGAAAGGGGAATGCCTACAGAAAAGACCACAGCATCACAGCAATTCCATCTGGAAGGAATTCAAGGAGTCTACTAGTATTTACCTCTGCCCTAACTTCATATCAGCTACACCCAAACTATTTCTGGGAGATGTTTGCCTAAAACCTTAATGGGTGAAAACTCCCAAGCTTCCCCAAGCAATCCAGGGTCTAGTGACACATGCGATAACAAAGTTCTTTCTAATGAGTCAGCCAAATCACCCTGTAAAAAATTGGCTTCTTTTCCAATCCCCAATGGAGAAAGTATTATCTTCTTCCTTAGGACAGCCTTTGAAATCTTCCCAGGTTTGAGAACTATCATGTTTCTGCTTGCTCCTTTTCCTTGTCATAAATAAACCAAATTATTTCGTGTACTCTGTGTCTCTGATCACTCTTGCATCCCCTTCCTCCCATAATTGCCTGAAATTTTTCACAAATGTGATAGAGACAATACAAAATTAGTAACACATGATACTGCAACCAAGTAATTACCTTAGAGGAGCTGAATTCAGATCTTAGAGATCATATCCTCATTTATATATCCCAGAGTAAGAAGTGTATGTTTTGCAACACTGATGTTGCTTATGTACTTCTGTGATACTGTTCTGTGATACTGCTGGAACCTTTCCTACAGAACTGTTGTTTTGCCACGTATTTCCTACATTGTATTGATGCACATGATTAGAGCTCCTGTCCCTGCCAAGCAGCATTCTTGTTCTTTTCCATCTTTTCCCTGGCACCCTAAGAATATTTGAAGTTCTGATACTGTCATACACAATACTTACAATTCCCAATACTGTCTATGCATTTGAGATCATTAATGACAATATTGTGCAGTACCAGGACAAGGACAGGCAGCATTTTCTATACCCTTCCAGTTAAATAGTCAGTAATGACCAAAATATCTCTTCTCCAAAGTAGAGAGTAGAGAAGAAGAGACTTCTAGAGTTACCCTCCTCTATTTGAGTGAAATGGCATGGGGAAATGGAGATAAGAAGGAAGTAGAAATTAAATAAAGCAACAATTTCCTGTGATAAAAGAAATGCTTTTCAAATCTTAGGGAGACTTTAAAAGATTAAACAACATTTTGTTATAAATGTGCACATTTTTTAATAACTTTAGATTAAACATGCTTTCTGTCTTAAGGCTGTACGTGGTTAAAGAAAATTAAATGTGTTTGAGAGCAAAATATCTCAAAAGACTCCAGGATACTAGGTGTTCATAAGTGCTGATAATTGTCAGAGAATTCAGTTAACATTTGTATTTGTGCACCACAGAACTACCACACAATTCAAAGAAGGAAAACATGTAAGATGTAACATTGGACAAAAATGCAAAACTTACCCTACAAAAGTCAGTGGTGGTGTAGTGTTGTTCATCTTCTGTGTGACCACTGCACATCTCATATTCAACATATTAGAATTGTGCCTAATGCTCAGAAACCTGGCCACTGAACTCATACAATGTGAATGGCAAAGCTGCTCAAAAATACGATTATTCCTTCATGTACTTTCTAGTCATTTCAGTTTAAAATTTGTGTATTTGATACATGAATACCAACACATGCTCTAACAACTGTGCACTGATAACGTTCGATCAATGTGGTGTTGCTTTTACTATCCAATAAAACTGAAACAAAGGCAGGTAAGAGGACTTCAGGGATCCTGGGACCTAAGAGGGCTGAGAAGTCATCACTCATGTCTCTACACAGTTACTCTGTAGATTTAAGAACCTGTTATTTATTTCTTCAACTTCCTTCTAGTTACATTCTTCATTCAACTCAAAATGCATCAAGCAATCGTCAAACTTTGGTTTCCCAGCATTATGAGAGTGACCAATTCTTACCTTGGAGTTGAGTTTGTAATAGCCTTGAGAAAACATCTGTCATGTAAAGAATGTGTGCCCCTATCTTTCAGACTAAGAAAAGCATGAAATAAAAAACAAAATAAAGGTAAAAGGGAAACTTACCATTAAACAAGTCACTAGAATGACAAAGATGCTGAGAAATATGACAACTGCATAAAATCCTTCTTTGCTCCAGATTTTGTCTGCTTCATGCTGGCCTTGCAAAACATTTTTCTTTTTTACGCAATGAAACAGAAAGAGAAAGAGAAAAGAAGTTACAGAGTGGCATGTGCAGATTAAATGGCTCTCATTGGGCATTAATCACTCTCCTCAGCTTTGTCAGTTCTGAAATTCCACAGCACATGGCATGACTTTGAACGCTGCTACTGGCACCCCGTGCCCACGCCCAGTCCATGGAGCAGGGCCACCCCGTGCTCCCAGCGCTGCGCGGGGATCTACAGCCCTCCATGGCTGCCGAGAGAATCCTCCACCAGCCGCCACAGGCTGCTTGAAGATAAAGCAAACAAGAGCCAGAACCTTTCTTGGAAACCACCTGGCTTGTCAGGTCAACAGGCTGTGCTCCGCGTGGGCTTTGGGAGGCTCGCTCTGCCTCCTTCTTCCCAGTGCTTATCTCCAGCCCTGGCACACGCACGCCAGCCTTCCCACTGTTTACACCTGACAGGGAGCAAAGGGCAGGCTTGCCTTCATGAGTAGGGAAGCCCTCACACTGTCACCTCTAGATTACATACACACATATGTAAAAAATATTGATTTTGCTGAAAATAATCTCATTATCTGTCTATCTATAATTCTGATTATGCTTAATCTCATTATCTTTGGCTTCCTGCTGATAGAACATTTCTGAAACAGCTGTGCACACTACAATTTCCAGAACTCCTGGGGAACTCCTGGGGATTATGAAATAATAATGATTGTAAAAGCATTTATTTTTGTCTTTATTGCAGCATTGGGACTTGGTTGGACTATTAAATTACCAGAATTTCACTACGTTTTAAAATAAGAGATTTTGTAGCAGAAACAAAGTACATGTACCCTCAGTCTAACTGCAATGTATTATTTAGATTAAAGTATGTTGTCTGATATTTCTGGGACTAGAGTTCAGTAGACATTGTCCTTCCAATTTTCAGCTACTCGCTTTTATTTTCTTAATTGTGCATTTTCAGCAGAGTTCTCAGACTCAGTAAAACCAACTTTCTAAAATTCTGGTTTCCATTGTAAATGGTCAAGGTCTTCGTGTTTCCCTCTCGCTGAAATTTCGTAATGGTTTTAAATAATCCTCTTGTTTAACTACAAAGTTGTCTTCCCATCCCAATGTGGCCTTTTTTCTTCTCTGGGGATGTTGTGCAAGAGGACTGGCAGTTTATCACAGAGGGAAGAGTTCCTCTACGCAAAGATGAGTGGCTGCCCAGTGGGCCTGTAAAACTGCAGGGACCCTCTAACACTTTACATGGGTACATCATGCTCCAGCATCTGCTTAGCCACCCATTAGCCTGCTCTTTTGAACAGCTAATGTATCAACTTTGTCTTCCAAAAAGGCAAAACCTCCCAAAGCCAAGCGTCTTCAGCGTCCCAAACACAGAAAGTCCCGATGATGGTGAATTAATGTGGAAAAGCTTCCTGAGGAGTGGGAGATCGTGGCTTGAGGAATAGAACAAGCTGACAAAAAATCTGCTGGATCCCAATATAGTTTTCATGGTCCTCCTTTCAGCACAGGATTGTGTCCTGCTTGTTTTGAAAAGAGGCAGGACAATGCAAGACAACTCACAGATACAACTGCCGCGAAATGCAAACAGTTAGAGAGGAATTTGGTAGCATGGCTAATTTACAGAGACTTGCTTGCTTAAACAAATGCATGTGTGTAACTGGGAGTTGACATCTTTAGAACTGAAAGCATAATAAAGAGTTTTCTTTGGAAGTAATAGTCCTGGGGACCACAATGGAAATCCTTCAGCACAACTACAGAAACCAATCTTGTAAAATTAGTATATTTGTGTGTGTGTGTAATCATGCAGTGTTTCATGGTCTTGCCTTTAAAATATTGCAGGTATTGACAGTTTAAAAAGACTTATAAAGTGTCAGTTTGAAGTTTAATGAGCAACTTAAAATGTGGGGCTTTCAAAGAGAAGCTGTAACTCTTGCCAAATATCTCTGCAAAAATTGTTCCTAGACATATTTAAACACTGCTGCCACTGTAGTGGGGTACAGCTCTCTGTGCAATCTGCTACCTCAGCACAGCAAGGTCATTCTGCTGTGCTCATGGCACAGGACTTGGGTCCCAATACTGGCTCAGAGCCCAAACCTGCAGCTGCTCCAAATCCAAGACTGCTCCTGTTGAGGTCCATGGGAATTCCATGGTGACAGCAGCAGCTGCAGCTGTGGCCTATTAGCTATAAACTCAGTGTTTGACCCTGAGTGGGTTACCTGATGGCTTTCTGGTGTTTCATATCTCCCAGGAGGAAATTCAGATAAAAAGCAGGAGCTAAAGGAGAATTGGCTGTGCTGACCTTTTGTGAGTGAGTAAATGGGGTGGTTTAATACCTCTTCACTGAAAGGACAAATACACTAAAAAGTAAATGAAGAGCTATATAGGATTTTTAGTCACAGTGGATGAGAGACTTAAATAAACTTTAATTCATTAATGTCACAAAACTTTTAAAATATTTTATAACAGACTTCATACATATAACAGAATGAAAAGAACAAAAGAAGAGAAGACTAAGAGAAGGAATCTCTATGATGTCTGTCCAGAGCTATGTGTGTTCAAGATACGTCTTTGCTGGATTTGTCTTTCTAACAATAATGTTCAAAGAATATTTAAAAGTGCTGTAAAAAGGGTAAAAAACATATACCACAACTCAAACTTACTTGACACACCATTTTGAAACACTTTAGTAGTACCTTCACCTACTCAAGGAAATCTCTCTCCTGGACCTAATTGGTGGAGAGCAAAATCCTTACTTAGGCTGCTTCCTAATGACAGAAGAAGCTGTGACCTCCAGTAACTGAGTCATCTCACACTCACGATAAGGAACTGCTTTTTGAAACGTCAGTGCTGCTCATTCAGAACTTTGTTCCTTTGTCTGGGAAAACTGATAAGAAGGAGAGTAACTGCCACGTTCACTACAAATTGCTGATGCCCAGGAAAAAAGCTAATCAAATGGCCAAATGCAAGGCAAAAACGAGAGGACTCTTGTCTTTCAGATAGTTTTTGAGGAGTAGGCTGGAGGATATACTCAGACTAACTTACAAAAATCCACAGGTAATAAGGTGGGGTAATATCAGAGTAGATGAAGTGGCAAGGGAATTCCAGTAGCTCAGGCAGCATCAGGTCTAGAGCAAACAGGGAGGAAGGCATCATTTCCTAGTATTTCTGTTCCCTAAGGAGTCTCCAATCAGGTGATTGGAGCAGATTTTCAGGCAGAAGGAGCCAGGTTAATTTAAACTGTTTAAATACAGCATAATTCAAGGTGCAGAAGAATCAAATGTATTCTTACAATGCCATTCAATCACTAATCTTATAGAAGAGTGCCTGCACCCAATGGTATCTGCTTTGCTCTGAACTGGAACAAGAGTGGTTTTTCTAAACAATTTTTATAAGCTTTTTTTTTTTTTTATTTTTTTTTAAGACACTAAAAATCCACTCTGGCTTTTCTGGTCTTATTGTGGAAAAATAGTGGAGTATTTCTACAAGCAAGTAAAATGAGCAGCCAGCTTTTGATAATAACAAGAGAGACACTGACAATGTAAAATCTGTGACTGAAAGACCCTGCTGCAGTATCAGGACCTGCCAGAAAAGGTAAATTTTCAGTGGACAATAGGTGAATTTGCAAATTGGGTCAGTTAACCCCAATTAGTCCCTTGGGCTGGAACACTAATGAGAGCACAGCAAGCTGTAGTTCTGAGCTCAGAGGAAAGCTTACAGGGAGCTGGGGGCAGAACTCAAGATCAAAAAGGGTTCATGGAAGTTCACACTGAACAGCTTTGTTTTTTCTGCTATTTTAACTACGTTAGCTAAGGCACATTAGGAAAGGCTGCCAAGAAATCACTTCCACCCCCAGTGAAAACATGTAGGAATGTGTGTGACCTCTCAGGCTCACAGGACACTGGATAATAGCCACTTAACCATGTCTCCCCCGACAAAGTCTTCCCAAAGGCTCTACCTTAGGCACATGTGTGATGAAGTGCTGTGATTCCACATCCACAGTGGCAGCCTGCAGTGCTCCTGTTCCTGTTGGGTGCTCTGGGTGCAGCTGTTCAGGTGCTACACTACACCTGCCTTGCCTGATCACAGGAGCATGTCCTTGTGCTCTGCTTTGTTCCCAGCTGCCTCTGTCAGTCCAGGCTGTTGTAATTTCTAAGATGCTGTTTTTGATCCCTAGTCCGTACAGCGACTTGCAGTTTCTGTATACTTTAAGTGCATGATTGCTTCCTTTGATTTCTTCTCTAGTATGTTAATATCACACACTTCAAAGGCAGCTTCTTTGTGCAAGGAGGCTGTAAGGGTACATTTTGGGATTGCATAATTTTGGTATGAACTCTGGAAATTTCTCCTTCAGTGACACATCTCCAGCTGGAAGTTAGCTTAGCTCTCAAAACATAGTAACCCTTATTTTATTTACTGTAACTTGTCATTCAAAATCACTTCAAGTTCTCTTCTAGTAAATTCTGAAATCCAGTAGTATTTTAATTTTAATCCAAGCACAATTTAAATATGTTAGGAAACCAGGATTCCCACATAATAATAACACAGAGTGCCTAAGTCATTGAATTTAGTCCTACCATCAAGCAGCAATTTGGTACTTTGCTCTGGAGAGGCCTGCTCTTGACTGGTACATCCCATGGAGCAGAACTCAATCCGAAATCCCACTTCAGACACAAACTTTAGACCATAACAGAAGAGCAAATGCTACAACTACAGTAAGCCATTGGAAAAGCAAGGAGATATGAAAGGTGTAGACATTGTCTTGGACCCCTGAAATGGCAAGGACTCCTTTAAATTTACACATTTCCACCAGTACATATCTCATTCTACACCAGGCAGTAAAGTGCTCTAGTGGTTCCTACAAAGACACATAAGGAAACTGCTCTTTCAGCTACTGCAGAATACGAAACTGGGATATAATTTTGAGACAGGCAATTTACCTGAAAATAGATCAACCAGTGATCAATGCATCAGCTGATGTGAACAAGCAAATTATTTCTGTAATGAATGGAAATGTAGTTCCAGGTACCGACATTCACTGAGACTTTGGCTGTTTATGGTATAGTATGGGCTGAGACTTTGAGCTGAGCAGTTTTCCATGTGGGTTTTCCTACAAAATATTGGTAAAATTTATTTGGACAGGCTAATCTCCCGCAGCAATAACCCTATGGGGGTCTAGTTTACACTAAACTTGCTAAAAAGAGTCAACCAAGCCATCTCAGGAGAGGTGTCTCACAGATGGGATGAACTACCTGTCAAACATACCTCTTTTTGTTTACGATAGAGAGAGAGCCAGCAGACTTTCAAGCCTTAGGCAGCTCTTACTGAAATACAGCTGAGAAAGGAGACAAATTCCAGCCCTAACACCTCTGGGTCAGCCACCCACCTAGAAAGATGAGAGTAATGCTCCCTTTGTGCACAGATACACTGATAGTGCACATACAATACTGGTTGTGAAGCATTCGTACTTTTGGTAGAACAGTGCACAATTTATTAGCTCATGATTTAATCAGGATTAATAGCTCAGGAGTACACACAGTGGGTAAGATAATGTGTCAAAGCTATGTAAGGCTTTGTATAACTACACCTTCCTTCAAAGGTTTGCCTGTTTTGTTTCAGTTTGCTGTTACTTTGTTTGGAAAAATTTGTTCTTAGAGCAAGTTGAGGGAAAATAAGTGGTTAGTAGCTGACCAAGTAAAGATTGTATGTTGCTGTCTTTTAGATGTTTCCTGTGTAAACTTACACATGTAAACCACTTACTGAGATCCAAAAGCAACCTATTAGTGTAAAGCTGAATTATTTTTCAGGATCAATGCCTTAGCTGTATCATCTGCTATCAATTGAAATATTAAAATAATCTCTTGTGTCTCCAACAGTATTTGAAGGAGTTATAGACTGCACAACTTTCATTCTAATAATCCTTTTCTAAATTATTATCTACATTTTTTTTCAGAAAGAAAATACAAATATCTGAGCACTCCAGATTATTGAAATGTATCTAACTCAAGATGAGCTCTTGAGTTGAGTGCTTGGTTTTTTTCCAGCATCTCTTCATAGCTTGATGACATTTCTCCATTCATCTATTATTCATGTAAGTTCTTGTCCCATGTCTACCTGAAGTGTTATTCGTAACTGAAGTACTAGGAATAGATAATTGCATCTATCCCAACAACAGACTAACGTGCTTCAGATACAAAGGAAATTCTGACCTAAAGGAAGCTTAGCTCAGGTTGCTGATGGGTGATACAAAGACTTGATTTGACATTTGGAAACCACTGCTTTACTTTGTTTTGTATTAGAACAGCTAAAACAAGAATCTGAATTTTGACAACGCAGTCTCTGCTTTGAAATGGATTTTTTTTCCCAAAAAATTGATGAAGTCATACAAATAATAGCTACAAGTTTTATTTTTGCCCTCTATTTGAAGGAGGTAAAGAAAAATCTCTCACCAATCCTGAAAATAGAAAGAAGCATGGGCGTAATGTACAGATTCAGTTTTTCAAAATCATGTCAGACACAAGTTACATGGGTAATAATAGTGACACCTAATATCTGCATTCCATTTACCTCTCTACTGAAACTGTTATATCTTCCTACCCCTATTAACAGACCAGAATTCCTTATGTCTGCTTCCTTGAAGGCAATTGGTGCATGCCTAGGATCTAAACTCTGATTTCAATTATAGCTCACCTGTGTGAGGAGGACCTGGATGTTAAAGAGTAAATAGCCTAATAAAGCACTACTAAAGTTGTTTAACAGGGCTAGTTGGATGGATCTGGTCTACTGGAAGATGCACCAACCTGTGGCAGAGGGGTTGAAACTATATGATCTTTAAAGTCTTTTCCAAGCCAGACTTCTAGGTTTCTATGATAATTGCTTTATAGTAGTGATGCTATCATGGCCTATACAATTTCTGCCTCATGCTTGAGAACCTCAGCTGGAAAACTACCAAGGATGTAAGTGCCTAATCTGTATCAAAATAATACAGGTTAGAAAATTGATAACCAACCTCAGGGGAGACCTCTGTTATTCCAAACTGGGATAAACTCTGATGCAAAATGTTGATATTAAGGGAACGCAGCACTTCTTCAGATGGGAGCGCCTCAGAAATTCCTGGCTTCCTGTTCAGTGGGGACACAAACAGTTCTACACAGTTCTTCTTCCCCTAGGGGAAAAAAAAAAAAGCAAAATCATAGGAGAGGTCTGACATTAGATAATCTCTGCTGTCTGTAGATTGCAACTATAATTCCAAAAACAAAAGCATGGAATATAAAGGTTGCAACCTGCTCTGTGAGGAGAGCATACCTTTTCCCTGTCTCTGTAAATCCCAGCAGACTGTGGAAGAAAATGCAAATCCTGTGCATGGGCATGTGTGCTCTGTCTCAACCACTACTGACAAGATAGACTTTTCCTGAGTCTGGTGTCATTAAACAATCAATGTAACATTGTGATGGGAGGAGCCATGGGATGGGGTCAATGGCAATGTGTCAGCAGGGATTTTAGCAGATAGTTCATCTGAGCTGAGCTGATATAGGAATGCTTAGCATAATGCTATGATATTTGGACATTACTTTCCAGCCCCTTGTCAACACATTGCAGACACATACCACAATAAAGTCCTTTTAGTTTACTGCAGTGCAACTTAATATGGTACAACAAAATTAAAGGACCAGGGAAGTTTTGTTAACACTTAATGGGTAACCTGAGAATGTCCACTCTCCTACCTATTAATTCTTGCCCTGGTGTCTTTGATGCCAGTCCTGGCAGCCTAAGAGGTTCTGTATTAGAAACGTCAGTGATGCTCACTCTTTTCCAAGGTAGCAAAAGGAAAGAGAGCTTCTCTGTTGTGATAGACTCAAACAGCACCTGAGACCAGTGCTCCAGACAGCTCTGATGTCCAAATAGGTTGTGGGAATCTTGGCTCCCCAGGGCTATGGCCAGCATAGCTGACACTGTGGGACAGAGTCCAGACCTGGGGGATTCCCCACACATGAGGTAGGCATGGAGCTGCTCCCTGCATTGCTGCCTGAGCAGGCAAGAACCTCACCAGTCTGGTTATTTGCTATTCATCATTATGGGATGGGAGAGATCAGTTCAAACTGGGATAACCCCAATTTCCCCTGCCTCCTTCCCATCACCTTGAATGTGCATCATTATCTCTACTGAAGTGAAGAAAAAGACATCTTTTCCTATTCTTAAAATACCTTTGCATAAAATACTCCATAAAATACTCTTTGCATTCAAAACAGAGCTGCACAGAAAGGGACTCTTGCAAACGTGTTTGCCCTAAATCTGTCCTCTGTGGTCTCACATGCACTGCTGGTCCACCTGCTCAATAAGAATGGTAAGGACACTGGCTACCGGTGGGAGCTGAAGAAACTGATTTAAGGTTGTGGTTGTACTCAGTCTCTGACATGGGTAGGTGACTACTGCTGGTTGAAGATCACAGGCACCAGGCAAGGCTTGGTGGGTATGCAGCATTCCCAGTGTTTTGTGCCTCCTCTGTTCATGAGTTTCTCTGTCCATTAAACAACCTTTATGGGAGAAGGATGTACTGGAGAGGTTAAGGAGACACTGGAAATACCAAGTTAATATTTCCTGGCACACTATGTGCTGTTACATGTAAGAGGTTAGCAGGCTCTCTGCTCTCCCTGTGCCCACCCACATCCTGGCTTCCAGACTCCTGATCACTTCTGAGAGCTGCTCCCTTAGGAGTGAGTCACCTTACCTCACTTCAGTTGTCTACCTCCAAAAGTCAGCAAAGAGAGACTGGCATCTCTAGAGAATTATTTAATCCATCCTAATATAATTGGGATGGATCTCAGTGCCTCTTCTCATGCAGTTACCATTCTCTATACTGCTTTTACAGGGAGCCTAGATGAGCAGACAACACTGAAAGAAGGCAAGATGAATTTTGATGTGCTCTGCTTGCTTGTCAGCACTCTGTATGAGAGGAACTGTCTCACGTTAGAAGGATGAAAAGTGGGAATACTGTCTCCTAAGATGCATTTGTTTTCCTTGTGAATTTTGACTGTGCGTGATTTTTAGAGCAAATAGGGGAAAAGTTGGCTTGCTTTCTTATATCGCTGAAATATTAACTCATAGAAAAAACTTTACAGGTGTTGACAAGACTAATTAAATAATAGTACTTACTGTATTCTGGGCTATATGCAGGTGCAAAATGACATTACCTCTTCCCTTAAATCACAAATGAGAGGAGAAAGCAAAAAGCAATGGAGCCAGTAGGAAAATAAACAGCATGTTTCTTCTGTTTATTTACATGATTTCTATAGAGCATAGTAAGAAAGCTACTAGGTGATTCAGTATGTTGAAATACACATCTCAGACTCCAAAACATTTCTCATTTAATTGTGCTTTTCTCTGAATATGTCTTTAAACCTTTCATTCTGGTCAATGCAGGGGACAAAGGAAATTTAGCATCGCTTGTCGCAAATGAGTGAGATCCCTGAAGAACATGAAAAGGGCTGCAGTGCATTCCTATTGATCTTTCTTGCTGTATTTTTTGTGCGATCTTTTCTCACAGAGACATTACTTGAAGGAGTTTTATAATCCTTTTGATGTATACAATCCTATCAACTTTTCAAGGCAGAAAATACTTTTATGCTGAACCTGTCCGTTTTCTTCCCTAATATTAAACCTGCATGTAGAATAAAGTAACTCTTCTTCCCTCTGCAAAGTGAATTGAAGGCTAGCAACACACACATGATGTTGGGTTTTCTTGCTTCATGGTAGAACTGTCATAAAAAGACAACAGTGTTAAGTATGTATACACAGAAAACCATACAATGACAGTTGATTAAAAAAGCCTTTTCTGCTAGAAGCAAATTTATCACCATCTTTTGCCAATAGGATACTGCAGTCTACAAGATCATTTTTGAGGACAGATTATTATAGCAGAATAACAAAGCATGAATATTAATATTGTGAGATGACATTTAATTTGCTAATGGAAAGTCTGAGGATAAATTGTGAAGATGCCTTTGAAAGGAAGAATCACGTGTATTTTTTGAGCAATATTCAACCTTTGAAAAACAAAACATGGATAAGGTGTGAACTTGAAAAAGAACTGCATTGGAACGAAAACTAAGGAATAAGCAATCTGCTTATGAATAGGACAAAAAAGAGATTTATCTGGCTTAGCTGAGAATAGTGTCTTTTCAAAAGAAAATTTAAATAATTTTGTAATGGGGATCAATTTTTCTGTAGTGCAGTCGAAAAAATGAAATAATAAGTATTTTTCTGTTCTATTTAATTGCACTCTTCCATATTGACAGGAAAATAAATTTAAGAGAATTTAAATAAACAGGTACACTTTAATACACACAGTCTTTTGGTACTTACAATGAGTCTGTTGATATGAACTTGCTGAGGTAACAGTCCCAGTGCTGTTGCCACTCCTTGGCGAAATATCCGAAGCAATGTGATATTCAGCTTGTTTACATCCATTTGCAGTGTCTGAAAAACAAAATCAGTTCAAATGAACTCCTTGCTCAAGACATTTAGTTCTCAAGATGACTGATCTCTGGGGCTTTTCACTAATTGTTGTTGGGTTTTTTTCCTGTAACAATAATCTGTGTAATCTATGTGCATCACAATATATATTAAGTCCAAAGGTAAATTTAAGTACCTTAAATGCTATTCCTTAGCAAAGTACCACCTTTACCCAAGTACACTCAGAAAGGGTTCCAGATGGTTTCGGCTTAATTCCTTGGACAGGTCACAATGTTAAAGATAACACAATTACTATCTTAGAAATTAAAGTCAAGCATTAAACATCAATGCATCCTTAAAGAATGAGATGTTGAGTTTGCACAACGAAGATTCTTTTGGAATATTGTCTTAGCATATTTCCCTGAAGGTGAAGAATGAGTCAGACATAGTGAAATCATACAATTTTAATTTTGATTAGCAGTTTCTGAGATCAAAAATGAAACATTTTGGATACATTCCCCATTCTTGAATTTCCTAAAGCTTCCTCATGCAAGTCACAGGATGAGACAACCTATAGCACTGAAGTATTTTCTTTCCCTGTGTTAGAATCAGAGTAAAATTTAGAAGTTTCCTCAAGTTCAGATTGTTTTTGTGAAGTCAGTCAAATTTAACCCAAGAAATAACTTAGGTTCAAATCTTCTGTGTCCAAGAAGACACAGGTATTGGGTCTTCACATGATGCCTGGTAGACAGTACTTCCATGTGGTACTTTGGGGTCTGCTTCTTTGCTTTCATATCCCTTTTGCAGACAATATGTAGTGGAGAAGAGAGGAAAGATGACTATGTCAGATGGCCACAGAAGCATTCCAGTGCTTCTGGCAACTTCTGACTTAGGAAGTTACCAAGTTCTGCCTGAGCCAGTTGACTTGAGATGAAAAAGATGCTTTTTTTTTTTATTTTAAACTTCCTATTTAGACCCATAGGCCAGCTTGCTGCTCTGAGGAACCAAGCAAGAATTCTTCCTTCCTAACCAGAGCTGCATAAAGAGAATGAAATATTCATGGGTCAGATATCACACTGGGAATATGGTTATGGTTCACATAGAAAGGAAACATTTTTCTCAAAGAAAAACAACATCACACATTTTGATTGTTGTTCTTTATCAGTATTTATAAGCTATAATGTAAAATCATAAAATATTTGCTTTCCTTTTCCATTATCAATTTGATTTTTCTGTCAGTACTGAGTGTTTATCTTTCTTTTCCTCCCTTTTTCTCATTTTTTTACACTACTGGGATTGTTGGGTCTTGACGCATGAGATCTGCTCTTACCACACAGCTGAGCTTTATTTCAACCTGAAGTATGATAAGATTCCTCTATTTAAAATACCCTTTATACCCTGGCATTTTCAAAATGCAAAATCTTCTCTTTGCTTCTTCTTGAATTAGACATCCTCAGTGGTTACAATACTGCTCCAACCCTAATCACTGAAATATAGAGACATCCTGAGAGGGGACATATGGAGGTCTAACAGATGTGAGGACTTTGTCTTCTGTACCCCAGACTGACTCATGGCACACCTGAGAAGAAGTGGTTTGAAGCTTTGAAGCTGTCACTACACTGAGACAGCCTGGTCTGAAGATCCTGAGTAAATGAGAAAGGGAGTTGCTGCTGAAATAGAAAAACTGTCATGAGGGTCCCTAAAGAGCCATTAGGATAGCATAAAGAGTGTCTGGTGACCCTGAGTTACGGGGATAATAATAACTGTTGTTACTGAGCAAACTTAGCAGGCATAAAATCAAAATACATTCATTTAAACATACTTGAGCCAGGTATCATAACACACTAATAGAGATATTGTAAAAGAGTGTGTTAAGACCTCACTGATAAAGACATGGAAATGAAACAGCCAGAAAAATATCTAGCTTCAGAGGCAATAGAAGATCTTAAAGAGCCTGTAAGGAGGTAATAAATTCTCACAGATGTAGTATGCTGGGATTGTGATTCATCATATCCAGGGACAGTAAAATGTGGTGAAACTCCATTATCTTCAGGAGAGTCACATTTCCGCCTACCAGGTCTGAATTCGGTCCACGGCGTCCTTTAACAAATATTCATCCGAGGCTGCAGTGTGTGTGTGTCTCTGTAACAGCTCCATTGTCCTTCGTGGTCCTGGGGAAAGCCTGAAGACTGCAGCACTCTGTCAGTCTGGCATCAGCCTGCTTAAAAATCTCACCTGCCTTGCAGCCAGAGATTACAGGACCCTTTTAGAAAACCACCTAAGTAGAAGGGAAGAAATTTGCCCCTAAGCCTTACTTCAGGATGCACCTTGTGCAGCTATAAAGATTTTTTTTAATTTTGGGGTTGCTTTTTTATTTTTGCCTTTTTTTTTTTCTTTTTTTGTGACTTTTCATCCCAAAAAAACCCAAGAAATACCTGAGGAAGAAGCATCTCACATTTATTATAAGAACCCCTTGTTTAGCTGTCCATTGAAGGGATCTGCTTTGCCTTTTCAGCTGTCAGTGTAAATCTTAGTTCCTCAGCAATTATAGCAAAAATTAGGTAGGAGTATTACAGGTCGTCTTTTTCTACATCAGACAGCACAAGGGAGTGCATTTGACTCTTCCTGTCAAAAGGAAAGTAAGCAATCCACAATCTGTCACCTCAGGAACAGAATTTCTAACTCAATCACTGAAAGGTAATTTACATAAATGCTTGATGGGATCCCAAGAGCACCTGCTTTAGAGTGAGGAGAACATCACAAATGTGCTCTGTGCTCTCTATTATCTTTTTTTGGTACTGTATTCATAAAAGCATAAAGCAGAAGTTGACTAGACTCGAGGTGTATCAAGTTCATTATGCTGTGGCCAACTCTGCGTGCTTATGGTAAATGATCGGAACAGGGCAAGATTACAGTCTTTCCCCAAGTTCCTTCTGACAAGATCACAGCTAATTTATGCCTATTCAGCATAGGCAATGGATCTCCTCAATTACAACAACATTATCAGACTGGGCTGGGATGAAGGCAACACTTGGGGGCATTATATTCTCGACTCTGGCATATGCCTCCTGAAGGTGACTGAAATTTAAGTCTGACCTGAGGGTCTGGTGTAAAATTGCCTTTCTGCAAATTCTTAAGTATAACAATTTTTGTTGAAAAAAGTTAGTGAGAGGGAGAAAAAAAAGAAAAAGAAAAAGAAAAGAAAGAATATAGAAAAAAGAAAGGAAAAAAAGTCTTAAGTGTTTCTACCAGAAAATTTTCAAAAGGCTATTAAAATTTAAATAGTTTAATATTATTGTGCCATTCTGGTGGCATACCTAGATACTGTTTTGACTATAGTCCACAAAGATAAGAAATTAGGATAGAAAACTGCTAATGGATGAAGTACAAATGCAACAATACCTGTACAAATGCAACAATACCTAGACAAACAATATAAGGTGTCATTATTTCCTTCAATGGAAACCTGACCAGCCATTTACAGGTTATAATTACAAAAATGAAATCCTTATGAGTTCTAATACCACCTGCAAAAAAAAGTGAAATTAACCCCTGTAACGTAATCCATCTACACAAATAAAACAAAGCATTAACATAGATACTCAAGTTATGTCTTACTGTGTTCCTCTAGCTGCTCCTTTTGCTTTGGAAAAGAAAGGGCTGAAGCCTCCCAGTAAGACAGCACTAATCCTTTACCTTTGCTCATCTGCAGTGTTTATCATGGATTGCAACCACCTCCCCAAGGAGGTTATAATTTTGAATCCGCTGCCTCTGTTGGCAATAGCGACTTGTTGAGCCCAGAGGCGAACACCCTGGACGGCTCATTTTCCTGAGCAATTACCGACCTGGATATTGCAACTGTAGCGACAGTTTCTAGGTTTCTCTGATCCAAGTAAAAAAGGTAGTTTGAACTGAAGGAGTTTTCTGCCTGTATAATGGAAAACTTGGGAAGACAGAGTTCCATAAAGGGAAGCTCAGCACAGAAACCCACCAAAGATCATTCACAACTGACATCCTACAGGGGCTTTTTAATAAAGATCTTCATGTTAAAGGGACAAACAAATCCCTAACATGAAAGGGAATGGGTAACAGAGAGTCTGAAATAACATTTTTAGGATATTACAATAAACCATCATTTTCCAGGTCAAGTTCTGCTTCTCAAGAAAAATTCAGAGAAGCATCTCTTTCTTACATTTTCCTTATCATCAATTATATCCTTTCTGCAATGAGCTTCAAGCATATGATTCCATTTCTATGAATTGTTGCTCCTTCTGATCCTACCACCACAGATGTTTTCTCAAACCTCCAGCTAAACTGATTATACAGAACAAAAATAATCAAGGATAAAGAAGATTAAAGGTGAAAGCATATGTCTTAACAACACTTTTATGAAAAAAGATGAAAACTAAATAGAAAAATGGTAGGAATTTTACATACTTAAGGGCCACTGGGTAGTGAGTTCTATTTTGTGCTAAAACAAACCAAAAAAAAGAAACAAAAAACCCCCCACCCATATTTAGTTAAGCCAAACAAAAGAGAAAGCCCAGAAAAGAATTGTCTTACCTGTCTGTGCTCCAGTTATTTTTATATGTTTTTAAAAAATCAACAAAAATGCTATAAAATGGGAGGGTTTTCTGCACTAAAGCAAATCCTGCACTATGGCCAAGCTATGGGCTCCTGAGCACCCTGATCTGCTGCCTGCACAGTGTGTACAGTTCATTAGTGTCACAGTGTTTCATACTGCCACCCTCATCAGACAGCCTCAGCTGTACAACCAAAATAAGGATGGGAAGTTGAAAAACTTCCCTCAGGAGGGAAGTTGAAAGCATTGCAGATGTATTTGTACAGTTTTGGTGCAGGACTACAACAAATCTAGCAAAAAATTGTGAAAATACCTGAATTTTCTTCCTTTTTCCCCCCCTAAACACATTAGATTTTCCTTCCTGTCACTGTTTAGTATTTGAGATTGCAGCTGCACTGGGCATCAGGTTAGCCCCTTTGGCTGGCTCAGGTGCCTGACACACATGCACAGAAGATTTTGGCTTTCTAAAATTATGTGAGTCATGTGTCACAGCAACTCTAATGCCTCACGTAGTCCATGAAGCACATGGGAGGCAGCATATCCCTAGCCAGCATTATGCAACTACAACGATGCATTTTGCCAAGTGCCACTCCAAAGGGACTTTGCCCTACGCCAAACTGGTATCTGAGGTGCATTCACTCCTCTCCCATCTACCTCTCCCGCTACCATATGATTTTCTCCAAGAGGAAAGACCTGCCCTTTTATGAGGTCCACATTAAACTTTGAATTATGTCTGTCAACTAAGATAAAATTCTCATGAGTATAAAATCAATTATTCTTAGTGATTAATTAAAGTAGCTTCATGTTCCTGTGTATCAGCAGTTGTCTGCAGTGACCTACGCAAACTTTCACACGTAATATATTTGTGCTAAAACACAATATGACTAGAAATATTGATCTTGGGACATTTAAACACTTCCAATGTCAGGGAGCAATTACCAAATAAAGTGTAGTGAAAATCAACAGAAATAGTAGAAAAATTACAGGCATACATTTGAGTTTATAAGATCCAGTGAAAAGCATTGAGAAACACTCTTGACCTGAAACACGCTTCTATTCAAGTCATCCATTTCCTAATGAGGAGACACTGAGGCTGCAGAATATGCAAATCTGCCAAACAATCCCAAATTTCACATGTAGACTGCAAAAATATAAATGCTTGTCCAAACACTATTTGGGTGATGAGAAAACAGAGCTCTAAGTTGGTTCTGTATAAATATTAGGAAAAAGTGATAGGAATAGGTTACTTTGATTGCTTCAGTCCTGATTAGTCCAGGGAAGTTTGGTATATTTTTATGTCGCTTTTCAAGATGTGACAATGTAGAATTTCAGTCACATTTTTGCTAGGAAAAAAACCCAACCCACATCTGTCATGAAAAATCTTTGTTTAAAGTAAGCATAATATTTCCTGGAATTATACATTTCTAACATAGTATTAAATAGCAATTTTGGCTCTTGATCAATTTTTCATGAAAGCATATACATTTAAATATTTATGCATGTTATGAGCTCTCTGAAATAAATCAAAGACAGAAGGAGCACTGATGAGAAATGTAGGGTTAATACAATTAGTCCAGATAGATGTATGGTCTCCCCTCAAAGTGATTTTCAAGTGAATGTTCATTAAAATATGAGAGAGTGAAAATTTATAAAATGAAGCTGTCTTTCCCACACTGTGATTAATCCACAGACTTTTATACCATAGGAAGTTGTAGAGGCCAAAGACTGAACATGAGGTAGGAATAGGGCTGGATGCTTAGATGGATGTCAAAAGTCACTAATGTTCCTGGCAACTATACAGAAGACATACTGCAAGCCTTGTTATACAGTTGACTATCATACCTCTAACTATCAGAAACTAAGATGAACCCTAGCGCAACAACAGAAGAATGTTCTCAGTCTGCTGTCGCAAGGTTTGAGTGCTGCCCATCGTCCTGGGCTAGACACTGGGTTTCATTCAAGTCCTGTTTGCACAGGTAGATAGGTACCAGGTGAAGATGATCCTAGAGACTGCTGCATTGCAGAGGTTGAAGATGCCATACCAGGTGTTAAGGTGATGCCAGGGCACTCCACTGGCATCCACTGCTCAGACTGGCAAAACTGCCCTGGAGGTGGGTGGGTGGAATGACTAAACTGGTTTGCCTCAGCTGTGCGACAGATTTACACTTCTTTTTCCAGCAAGAAGAACTAATTTCTCAAATGAGATCAGCTGATTTGGGGCTGATTTGATCAATTCTGTAGGAAGCATCAACACAAGAGTGAGAAATGTTCCATCTGTGAGGTCTGGCTCTTGGCCATGATTCCCTCAATTCCCTCACTGAGCTTGCATGCACTTGGGCAGTGAGTCAGTCAGCTATAGGAAGACTCTATGGCCTTCATGGATGATTGAAGTGTATGAGAATGAAATTCAGCCTATTAAGGATAAGGTTTGTTAATGCCTGTCTTCAAGAGGTGCACTTTGATTTCTAACAGTCCTATGTTTTGCATTAACCTCTGGGCTTGCAGTCTCTAAGGAAAGATAAGAGCCAGCTCTTTCAGTGTGGTGTCACAAGGTAATGCGGATTTACTGATCACATCTAATGACAAGACACAGAATAGTCTTCCCTTTTCCACAGGAAATCTCAGGAAGCAGGTTGTTTCATTCTACTGACTTCTGAGTTGTGCAGGTCATTCCTGTACCACAGTGTGAGGTAGTTAGTGGGGTGACAGTCTGAAACCACGTGTTACACTGTCCTCACAATGCTCATTGTACTCAGTTCCCTTTACCTCTTTCCCGGGGTATCATTACTGAACCAATCATTAATTATATATTTAGAAGTCAGAAAGTATGTGCAGGTTCCAAAAATCTAATGCACTGTAGATTCCAAGAAACTAGCATCCCACAGCCCTTACACCTCAGTAGGGGAGTAACCTTATTCAGAGCCCAATAAAGTTAATAGGACCTTTCCTGAGTAAGAGGGTTGCAGAATCCCATGTCCTAAATGCCCATGGGATGCGTGCTTATCATTGTTAATGGAATGTAGGAGAGGAGAAGGAAAAGTTTTCTACTGTCCATGAGACACACATTTGATGCAGCCTCATCATTAAATAATATCAATACCAACAGGTCTGTACTGTGGGAACCATTTGGAAAGGGAAAGGAGAGGAGCAGAAGGCTGCAGTAATTCTCCTGCTCTTCATGGCTGATTTTCTAGAGCTTCTTCGGGACAGAAGAATCTTTGTACTTCACCACCTTGTGAAACTTAAGCACCTAATGATGGAAGGAAATAATATTCTCCTGTGTGTGTAAGTATATTATTCCTTTTTATAAAAATCAGTCACAATGATACTACAATTATTTTTTAAAAAATTAAACTGAGAGCACTTGAAATTACTTCCAATTGATTACTAGTATGGATGAGAGGCTGAAATGTTGCTGTGCCTCTGGCCTTAGCAAGTCTGCCTCGGTTATACTGCTTCAGTTCTATGTCTATAAATGGGAATAACAGAATTTGACTCTTCATGGGATTTTTTATATTTTAGTAAGATGGAGGCTAGATACATAGAATAGAACTTTTCAACTTCTTTCATAGATAATTTTAATGTTGCCCCCCAAAGTTACTTCCTGTCTTTTTTAAAATTTGGAGCTGCATTTCTTCAAGGACTGTGATTTTCTTAATCACAAAGTATTTCAGTTTTCTTAAAATAACAGTTGAAGTTTATTTCAAAGCTCTGATAGTTTTCTAGGCTTTTTCCTGCATCCATCCATCTTTCCCTGCCTGCCTCCCTTATGGTAGACATTTGCAAAGGACAAGATGATGGAAAAGCACAAGACAATGCGGAGATTTGGAAACACAAGGAGAGCTGGGAGAGCTCAGCTGAACACTATTTCAACCTTTTTGTTCTTTGAAAGGCATGTATAATGAGCTCCATAACATTTTCCTATCTGTCCTTATTCAATATTGGCAAAAAATTTATTCCCTGCATTGCAAAAGAAATTCACAGTGCTATTATGTCCAGTACAACTTTTATGCACAGCATGATTGTACCAGTCACATCCTATTTCATCATCCCAAAGCCAGCTGTAACCCTCAGAGCAAACAGATCCTTTTGAGTCTGTTCAGCACAGCACTATAGAATACATTTGGTTTTTTCTGTCCAATTATTAAGCTTCTAGGTAAAGCCAGTGTAAAGTTCTAAATGCCAGAAACCCAGTATTGTTTCTTCTGTTCTTTTTGTAAAACCCTCATTTCAGCTATTAATTCTGTCCAATTATTAAATCTCTAGGTAGAACCACTGCAAAGTTCTAAATGCCAGAAAGCCAGTATTGTTTCTTCTTGCTCTTTTTGTAAAATCCTCATTTCAGCTGGTTTTCTTTCTAAACTATTTTTAGTTAATGAAGTTTGAATTCCCATTACAACTTTGTAAAATGGTCCTTAATACAAAGGGCAATCAAAATTCCTTCTAGAAAAAATAACAGACATAAAACCCCACGCCAAAATCATCCTTTTCATTTTATCTTCAGAATTTTAAATTTAGTTTGTAGCAGATATAAACATATATATAAGCTTACAAACTAATGACAAACAAAAGTAGAAACCTAAGACAAACAGCATCTTCCATATCTTTCAGGAACTGATGTGGCCAAAAGACTCCCACTGACTTACTCTTGTTCATAATCTTGCTCTCTGCTTTGAAAATCAAAGTAAGATTTCAGTACTGCTGATGTCCTAGCTTTCGCATGCATTTATTTTCAGAGACAAATTTTGTTGCTATTTTCATATGAACAAAATCTACCTGAACTCAGACATAATGGGAATGTTATAAAAAGAGGCAAACACTTTCCCTTTTTTCTCATAATCATAGCTCTCTGCAGCTCTTAGGCACAGGAAGAAGAAAAGCTGAAATACATCTCGAGAAAAAAGAAAAGAAGTCTTAAAATACATTTGACTCAACTGGAATTGAGGTATTTACATGAATGGCTGTTCTTGTGAGATTCCTGAATAAGGCTCGTGTCCCAGGGCAGTCTGGATTAATGGTCCAACACAGCCAAGACTCTGAAAGTAAGAAGTGAATCTTAGCCTTCAGTTCTTGAGAGATCAGAATCCCGTTTTCAGGAAACAAATGTCCAATAACAAGGGCTTTTTAGCATGATGCAATTCATCGGTATGTTTTGGATCCTTATCTGCTTTCAGCCTTTTAGCCCAAAGAAATCTGTTTATAGACATTATCATCACCATAATCACAAATTACTGTAATAAGACTCATATTACTGACTTTACCCTACCTACTTTAGCACTCCAAATCGACATGAACCAAGGACAGACAATAAAAGACAACCTTGTGATTCCAGCCTTACGTTACTTTTACCATTTTGCACTTTAAAGGAAGTTAAGCCAAATGAAGCAAAACCCTTGGGGACCCGCAATTTTTTTCTTAGATAAAACCTGAATTATTTTGGGTTCTATTCTGTCATGGAATCATGTGACTGAACATGTCACTTTGTCCCAAGTTTTAGCAAAACTATTACTATAAGTTCAGAAACAAGAAAGCAGGTTAAAAGACAATCTCATTATTTTGGTGTCTGTCTCAGGTTCTTTGACTTTTCTGAAGGTGCTAATACTGAATGTATTTCAGAAGCTTTTAGGTACAAATTCCCTTCCTCATGATCAGCTGGGCAGACTGGATTTTCCTCTTCTGTCTAGTACTAAAGAGAGGAGGCACAGGTGAAGGGAAAACACTAATACCACATCTTCAAAGATTGAAGGAGAGTTTTATCTCAATAATTCCTGTTAATATTAATAACAATATTGTTGTTTCTGGCTTTGACAATACTACCCATACACTGTGACCCAAATGTCCAGGACAAGATTTCTGACTCAACTATTAGAGAAAAAGTTTTCTAAAATGGCTTTCAGGCTAATTTGGGGGACTTTTCTTTAGAGGGGACTCCACTCGTGAGGTCAAAATGAAGAAATGAGGTCAAAGATGAAGAAGCTGTGCTGCCCTGTACTGTTGAATGTTATATCTCTAAAATGACAGGGAAACAGGGCCTAATTCATGGATCTTTAATTTCTGTCCTTTATAGTCCGATCAGAAGACCAATCTGTGTTCATTTTTTTCACATAGGCAACACAGCTGTCAAAGCCAAACTCAGATGTTTAGAATGAGAAAAATGCATTTTTTTTCCTTTTATTCCTAGAATTGATCACACTTAAAAGAGACTATTGAAAAGCATTTGCATATAGTTCTCTCATTCTCACATGTACACAAAAGCAAAACAATTCGTAATTCTTTCAGTGAGAAATAGCAGTTAGAGATTTGGAAGTCCTTCCTTCCTTCCTTCCTTCCTTCCTTCCTTCCTTCCTTCCTTCCTTCCTTCCTTCCTTCCTTCCTTCC